>PVKS010014270.1:0-48726 GCA_004027875.1 Aplodontia rufa | reverse complement strand
TTACATATTTTTAAATTTCCAATATTATGTATGTATAAATTTCATGATAAAGTATGCAAAATATGTAATGAAAATATATACACCTATATATAAAACAATTTATAATTTGCTAAAAATTCAAAGCCAGGGGCACATTCTTTCAGTAGACACTGAACATTCATTGTTGCCTTTCACCATGATTGTTGTCCCAAATTGTTGTGTTGTTAATTCACACACACACTTTCAGCTTTGATGATTCCCATTTTACTCTACATGGGTGGCATGACACATTATTGATAAATTCAAGATTGTATTGAATTAGTGTCATCCCATATATATGCAAGCTAATGCCATTCAATCACATGTGTACTCTTTCTTCTTTATTGGGATTATCAAAAAATATATAAAATACTCTCCAGTTACCCTACAGTTTTCCCTGTTAAATCTATGGCTACCTTATTTTTCCCTATTCCATCACCCCCTTTTATTTACTTTGAAGCCCAACTTACGTTTTAAGACCCACCCAACTGACATAATATTGTTCTTTGAATTCTTTCTTGTAATATTTTATGATTTTATCACTAATTGAAATTGCTGTATTTAAATAGTTGAATGATTCCTATTTATATGTTTATCTATCTGAAAGTACTGCAAGTCTTAAATAAAAATATCACATCCAATTTATCTTTGAATTCTCAGAAGGCAACTGAGTGTCTACCTTCTGAATGCAGGTGCTTGGTAATTATAAATTAGAAACAGCAGAATGTACTGGATTAAAAACTTGACCTCTGACATCTGACTAGATTCTATGATTCACAGTTAGAAACTTGTTTTGCTATTGTCCTTGGTGCTTAAATTAGAACATAATTCCTAAGACTCCATAATTGAATTGTCAATAAAGTGTCCATATGTCTTCCTTATACCTACTTTAGTGGTTATTTATTTATTTTTATCAAGAGAAAGGTTAGATGAAATTGGTAACAATCAGTAGTAAATTCCAAAAGTCAATAACATTAAAACAACTCATCTTCAGTCACAGTTTAATAGTGATTTTTTTATGTTGAATTTCTGAGTTGTTTGTCCTTTTCAAAGGTCAGAACGTTCATACCAATAGCAATGACAAGAACATAATGGAAGAATTTAATAAATGTGTTCTTTTGAGTTTATTTGGCAATATGAATTAAAACTAGCCACATTTCTTGATAAAAGCATCTTAAATAATATAATTCAGAGTTTGAGCAAGTGTACCTTGAAAAGAAATTTCTACTTAATTTCTTTAGCAATTTAAAGAAATTGTATTCAAGAAATTCAGTGTGCAATTTTATGATGAAATTTGAATTGCTTTCAAAGCCGTGAAAATATCATTAGCTCTTGTGCCATTTGTGTTAAATCCAAAAGTGATGATTAATTATTTTGTGTGTTTGTATGTGTGTAGACATTCCACCAAAGCATAACATCAAATTCAGAGTATAGCAAGGAGAAAGGAAAGTGTCCAGAGTTATAGACTTTACTTTCTCCACTTGGTTAAGAAGGAAATCCCTACTTTATTTTAAAAGTTTAAAACTCTTTCTTTTCTTTTCTCTAGGTATATATGTGATAGTATAAATCAGACATGAAATGTGTAATTACAGAGATGGAAAGTATCTTAGTCTTCTGCATTTCTATAACAAAATACTTGAGACTGTGCCAGTCATAAAGAACAGTTTTCTCACAGTTCTGGAAGCTGTAAAGTCCAATATCATGATGCCAACAGCTGGTGAGGGCCTTCTTGTTGTGCACTAACATGACAGAGGACACTGCATTGTAAAAGCAAGAGAGTATTATGAAAGCAAGTTTAAAGGACCTAACTTGCTATTATAAAACCCTGCCCTTTCAAGAACTGTGTTAATACATTCAAGAACTCTCTACCCTCATGACTCACATCTGCATATCCAAACATACTCTTCGATAATTTCTTGTGGAAAGAGTTGTGCATCAGGAAAAATTTATTAAATACAATTTACACTATTGCCACCTTAATAATCATGAAAAATTATGATATTAAAAGCTTGGAAATCAATAAACTTTGGAATCAATAAACCAGTTTAACATTTTTTTAACCCAGAAATTTTGATTAATACAGAAATTCAGTTATTTGTTAACCATTTCTATTACCATTTCTATTACGTATCACTAATTAAGAAACACTTAAGTTATGTATTTTATTTTAAAATTAACTCTTTTTGTAAATATATTTTATAGGAATTAAATTTATAAGGATTAAAGTAAAATCCATTCAGTTATTTCTTCAGGCTTTGCAGTCTTTTTTTTCCACTGGCTGAGTTAGTAAGAGCTAGGTCAGTGAAGTTGGCTAAATTAATTATCATTAAGTTTGACAGGGAAATGACCCACCTGTGACAGATATGGTTTATCATGCTAAGTAAGCAACTATAATTTTATCTAATCAACAGTATAATAATTATAGGTTCCTATGACCAATGTACTGTGTGTTATGGACTGAATAGTTGTACACCTTAAAATTCATATATTGAAGCCAAAGTGCTTGGTTTTGGAGGAGGGGACTTTGGTAAGAAATTAGTCCACGAGAAGGAGGTGTCAGAAATATAACATCTAAGTAGCTGTCACATAAGAGACATATGCAATCACAATAATATAAAAATAGGATACCTAGTATTTATGAAGAATGTATACTGTGCTAATGTATCACATGCATTATTTCATTCATTCCCCACAGCAATGCTATTGACTTTATTAGGTAACCTTTTCAAGGTCGCACAGTGAGGTCTATCCTTATATATGCCGTACTTTCACTACATCAGCATGAACAGAGAGAAAGAAAAAGGGTTTCTAGTTTTAGTAGCACCTTTTGAAGAGGTCACAAAGTCATTTTGATTTTTGAGGTTGATTTTGTATTGTTGCTGCTAATTGGAGTCTTTCTACTTAATATGTGGTCCTCTTGGCCAGACTAGTCTTGGACTTTAGGAAATCCTGTAATACATGTTAAAGGAAATAGGGACATACTGAGGAAATTTTCTTGCTTGTAGTTTGTTATTGGGGCAAAAAGACAACAATCAAGAAAAAAGTATGCTGTTTGTGGATTCCCTCCTTCCCGCTTACCTTTAGGTTGTTCCATTGTGCCCTCGTATAACTAGAAAACAGGTTCAAAGTCAGGACCACAGAGCAGAAACTTCTGATGGCAAATAAAGGGTTATATAGCTTCATTGGTTTGGTACTCAGAATTTTATTCTCTATTGTTTGGAAGATTTAAAAATCAACCTATGGATCCATGACTTTTAAGAACTACACTACTTTGATTACATATTTCAATCATAGTATTAAGATACTATAAGTACTAAGATACCATAAGCATTTGTTTGCAGTCAACATCTGCTTTTCAAATATCCATTTCCATCATTCTATACTCATTGCTGACTGCTTGGAGACTCTAAAAAATTATTTTAAAACTATTTAAAAAGTCATAATTGTATTATTGAATTTGGACACTTAAAGGAAAAAGGATTTAGTTTTTTTATTAAGGAGTTGAGTTGTTGTACAATCATAAATGCATGTACAGTAATAATATTATATGCATTTTATCCTAAACCAGAGTTAGCCCTACATCACCCATACCCTAGTCTCTTGATTCTTCCATATTTCACCCCTACAACAGGTATAATTATCCTTAATATACATAAGATTGTGAATTTTCCAAAATTAAAGGGTTGCATAAGTATTATTAGGTTTCTTGGTAAGGGTTGGGTGGATAAGGAGTGTGCTACACTGTTTGTTGTCTCCCTAGATCCCTCTCTATCCTCCTTCCGTCTCTCTTTCCCCTCCACTGTTTCTCCCCTCACCCCTATGGTTTCCCAAGATTATGTGTTGCTACACCTTTGCTGGGTTTAATACATGAGTTTGACAACTTTTCACCCAAGCCTGTTTTCTCTCTAGCCTCCACAAATGAGGAAAAATGTTCAACTCTTGTAATGATAAGTTTTGATCTTCTTCTTCACAAGACAGGGAATTAATTAGCCCCATGTAAGAATGGGAGCTGGATTTGGTGGTACATACTTGACTAGGGGGGCTAAGGCAGGAGAATCACAATTTCAAGGCCAGTCTCAGTGACTTAGCAAGGTCTTAGCAACTTGGTGAGACCCTGTGTCAAAATAAAAATTAAAATGAGCTGTGGATGTGGCTCAGTGGTAAATAACCCTTAGATAAATCTTCAAAATCAAAAAAAGAAAAATAAAAAAGGGAAAGATTTCAGCATTTTCCAATTCTACATTGCTATCATTAGAAATAAATAAACCCAATGGCGAACTGAAGGGAGGAGGCTTCCCCTATGGCTCTGTGACTAGATGGGAAAACCCCAGTTAATCTCCAGTATTTTGAGGTGCATTTTGGGGACTATCATCATGAAATCCCAGTGCTAGTTTGCGCAGTTTTTTTTGGAAGAGCAGAGACTTGGGAGAAGCTCCTGGAGAAAAAGAGGGATTTTTTTCCATCCTGGCAGGGACTTTACATTTGGCCAGGGAGTAGGGGGAGGAGTCAAACACAGCGGAGGAACAGATCGCTACTGAGAATCTGTGCTTTATATAGATAGAGCATCGGGCGCAATTGCAGACACCCATCCAGCACATACACTACGTCTGGCCAGAACAGTGTCTGGAAGCTGCCTGCAAATGAGCCTAGTGGAGCAGTCTGCCTGGCAGGAGAGCTGAGCAGGAACTGCCATTAAAGCACCAGGAGGCAGCCACTTTGTGGACCAGCTCACTCTGGGACTCCAGAGCAGGCTCTGAAAGCTGCATCAGGAGACAGTCACTGACAACAGGCTGAACTGGGAAGAGAAGGCTTTGGACAGGCACAGTCTCCGCTTTGGGTTTGTGGAGTAAAGGAGATCATTTTTGAGCCCTGTCCATCCCCACCTCAGCCAGAAGGATCAGGTGACAAGTTAAACGCTCTGCGTCCTCTGTCCTAGCTTAAAAATCACAGGAGCCCTGTCTGCAACTTGAAGCAGAGGGAGTACAGAAAACAGCTCATCCCCCTGCTCATAAAACTCTTAAAGCCTTCAGACTTCTGACTTTCAGATCCCCTGGGAGGCTGGCAAAAATCAGCACTCAGGACATTCCAGAATCAGATCTCTTCACTGAAATCCCCTCCTAGAAATCTCAGGAGACTGAAGACATCCAGTCCTCTTCCTGAGATCAGGTAATTACAGACTGAGACGCTGCTATCAAAACCCAGACGGACAGTGAATATCTCCTCCCAAAGGGCTCAGAGACACTCTTACTGACTATAGTTCCAAGTTTTCATTATGAATTTTTAATCTTTTTTATCTATTTTGTACATATATATATATATATTTTTATTTCTTTTCTCTCCTGTTCTTGATGTGTATTGGTGCAATAACTGGGAAAGTTGATTGGTTCATGGATGTATAAAAATACTAGCTGTTGTGTTTCTCAGATCAGAAAATGAAGACTGGAAGACATTGTAACAATATTTTTCAAACATCAAGAGAAAACAATTTTCAGTCAAAGATAATATACCCTGCAAATCTCAGCTTTAAATGTGATGGAGAAATTAAATATTTCAATGATAAATTCAAGCTAGTAAGATACATGAACACAAAACATGCATTACATAATATTCTCAAGGAAATTCTTCATTCAGAAGAACATGCTAATGATTCCCTAAACCCTTAAACATGAGGTGTCTATAAAAACAATACACACCAAAAGAGACCCAAGATGGTGCAAAACACAGCAACAGTCACAAAGTTTGAGACTCAGTTTTTCATATCTATTCAAACTCTGAATGTGAATGGTCTTAAAGCCCCAATTAAAAGACACAGATTGGCTTACTGGATCAAAAAACAAAATCCAACAATATGTTATCTACAGGAGACACACTTCACACTCAAAAATAGACACAGACTAAAGGTAAAAGGTTGGCAAAATGTCTACCAGTCCTGTGGTCCAAAAAAGCAAGATGGAGTGGCAATCCTAATATCTGATAAAGTTAATTTCGATCAAAAACTAGTCAGAAAGGACAAAGATGAACACTACATCATACAAAAGGATAATTCATCAAGAAGACATAATGGTAATTAACATTTATGCCCCCAATTACAACTCCCACAAATATATGGAAGAAATACTCAAGGACCTTACCCCTCATTGATCTCAACATAATAATACTGGAGGACTTCAATACCACAATATCAACATTAGACAGATCATCAAAATAAAATATCAATAAACAACTCTATTAATCAATTAGGCTTAACAGACATCTACAGATTATTCTATCCTAAATCGGCTGAATTTACCTTTTTCTCAGCAGCTCACAGATCCTTTCCTAAAATATAGCATATCCTAGTCCACAGAGCTAACCTTAACAAATGCAAATAAGTTGATAGAGTTCCATGTATCCTGTCAGACCACAATGCTATGATCTTAGCAATCAACAAAAATAAAAATAACAGAAACTACTCAAACAGTTCGAAATAGTATAATACCCTCTTAAATGAAGAATAGATAAAAGACCAAATGAGAAATCAAGAAATTCTTGGAAATGAAGGAAAATGATGAAATGACATATTGAAATCTCTGGGATAGTATGAAAGCATTCTTAAGAGGTAAATTTATAGCACTGTGTGCATACATCAAAAATCAGGAAAAAGCCCAAATAGTCTTATGCTTCAACTGAAACTCCTTCAAAAAGAGGAAACATTTAATCCGAACGCTAATACAAGACAAGACAAGAAATAACTAAAATCAGAGCTGAAATCAATGAAATTGAGAACAAAAAAACAATACAAATTATCAACAAAACAAAAAGTTGTTTCTTTGAAAAAATAATATCAACAGACCCCTTGCCAACCTCACCAAAAAGAAGAATGAAGTGAAGCAAATGAACGAAATCAAAGATGAAAATGGAGATGTCACCACAGACTCAAACAAAATCCAGAAGATTATCAAAATTTATTTTGAAAATTTATACTCCACCAAGTTTAATAATCTGGAAGATATGGACAGATACTTGGCCATATACGACACCTCCAGATTAACCCTGGAAGACATTGAAAAATTAAACCAACCTATCTCAGGTACTGAAATCGAAGCAGCAATCAAAGTCCTTCCAAAAAAGAAAAGCCCAGGACCTGATGGATTCACAGCAGAATTCTACTGAATTTTCATGGAAGAACTAACTCCGATCCTCTATAAACTTTTCCATGAAATTGAAAGGATTGGAGCACTCCCAAATACTTTTAATGAAGCAAATATATCATTGATACCAAAATACAACAAAGACACATCAAGAAAAGAAAACTACAGACCAATTTTCCTGATGAACATACATGCAAAAATCCTTAACAAAATTCTAGCTAATAGGATCCAAAAATACATTAAAAAGATAATACATCATGAACAAGTGGGCTTCATTCCACAAGGCTGATTCAACATATACAAATCAATAAGTATAATTTACCACTTAAACAGAATAAAAATGAAAATCATATAATCAGCTCAATCTACACAGAAAAGGCCTTTGATAAAATTCAACACCCTTTTATGCTCAAAACTCTGGAAAAGATAGGGATCAAGGGAAGATATTTTAACTATGTAAGATTCATTTATGACAGACCCATAGGCAACAATATGCTCAATGGAGAAAGACTGAAAGCATTTCCATTGAATTCAGGAACAGGACAAGGTTATTCATTTTCACCACTCTTATTCAATATAGTCCTTGAAACCCTTGCGAGAGCTTTAGATAAGGGAAGGAAATCAAAGGAATTCAAATAGGAAAAGAGGAAGTCAAATTGTCTCTATTTGCTGATGACATGATCCTCTACCTAGAAGACACAATAAGCTACACCACAAGTCTTCTAGAGCTTATAAACAATTTCAGCAAAGTGGCTGGCTATAAGATCAACACCAATAAATCATTAGCTTTCCTTACTCCAGCAACAAGTCCACTGAAGAAGAAATCAGGAAATCTGTCCCATTCACCTTCTCCTCCAAAAAAATAAAATACTTTGGCATAAATATTACAAAGGATGTTAAGGACCTATACAATGAAAACTATCAAACTTTTAAAAAAAGAAATTGCTGAAGATCTGTGTAAATGGAAAAGCATTCCATGTTCATGGTTAGGTAGAATCAATATCATCAAAAGGGCTATTCTAATCAAAGCCCTATACAGATTTAATGCAATCCCTATCAATATACCAATGTCATTCTTATCTGTTATAGAAAAAGCAATACTCAAATTCGTATGGACTATCAGAAGACTCAGAATCACCAAAACATTACTCAGCAAGAAGGAGGAAGCAGGTGGTATCTCAATTCCTGACCTGAAATTATACTATAGGGCTATAGTAATAAAAACAACATGGTATTGGTATCAAAACAGAATAAAAGACCCATGGAATAGAATAGAGGATTCTGAGATGAACCCTTATATCTTTAAATATCTGATATTTGATAAAGAGGCCAAAGGCATAGTGTGGAAGAATGATAGCCTGTTCAACAAATGGTGTTGGACAAATTGGACAGCCATACGTAGACAACTGAAATTGGATCCTTACCTTTCACCCTGCACAAAAATTAAATCAAAATGGTCCAGAGATCTGGATATTAAACCAGGAAATTTACAATTGCTTGAGAAAGAAGTGGAATCAATACTGCATGACACAGGGGTCGGTACCACATTCCTTAACAAGATTCCCATGGTGCAAGCATAAAAGTCAAGAATAAATGAATGGGATGCAATTAAACTCAAAAGCTTTTCCACAGCTAAAGATTTAGTCAAGAGTCTCAAGAAAGAACCTACAGAATGGGAGAAAATTTTGCCTGCTACACCTCGGACAGAGGGCTAATACACAGAATATACAAAAAACTCAAAAAACTAAACACCAAACTCACAAATAATCCAATTAATAAATGGGCTATGAAACTAAAATTAAACTTCTCAGTGGAGGAATTCCAAAAAGCTCATAAACATATGAGAAAATGCTCTACATCCCTAGCAATAAGAGAAATGCAAATCAAAACTTCACTGAGATTACACCTCACTTCTGTCAAGAGTGGCAAAAATGAAGAATATGAAACATTACAGAAGCTAGAGGTGCTGTGGGAAAACAGAAACACTGTTATATTGCTGGTGGGACTGCAAACTGGTACAGCCACTCTGGAAAGCAGTGTGGAGACTCCTCAAAAAATTAGGCCTGGAACTGCCCTATGACCCAGCTCTCCCACTCCTGGGTATCTTCCCCAAAAAGGTAGAATTGGCATATTATAGAGATACAGCTTCATCAATGTTTATAGCAGCTCAATTTACTATAGCTAAATTTGGAACCAATCCAGATGCCCCTCACTTGATGAGTAGATTCAAAAACTTTGGTACATATATACAATGGAATAGTACTCTGCTATTAGAGAAAACAGTATTATGGCATTTGCAGCCAAATGGATGAAGATGGAAAAATTATGCTAAGTGAAATATCCCAAATTCAGAAAATCAAGGGCCAGATGTTTCTGTCGTTTGTGGAAGCTAGAATACAATCAGAAACTGTATGATAGATGGCTAACCTAATAATTACCTCAACATGTATGAATTTTTACACCATCGGGAGGAACCTAGAGGATGCTAGGGAACATAGAGAGGGGGGCATGGAGGGGGGAAGGGCATAGGAAGGATATCAAGGAGACCAGAGGGAGGGAATATGCAGCAATCTAATCAGAGGGGAACCTTGGACTTCCATGAGAAGTCCAAGAGATTTAAGTAGGGGGAAACATGGATCCATGGGGAAATCCATGAGATTTAAGTAGTAAATCCATGAGATTTAAGTAGTAAATCCATGAGATTTAAGTAGGGGGAAACATGGATCCATGGGGAACCCAAGGGGGAAAACCATGGAATGTCATCAGCCTTGGCTTGTTCTGTCATTATACATTTGTTCTTGATTCTTTGATGATGATTCCCTCCTAATTATAAGACCATATTTAATGAATTTAAAAAAAAACTGGTTAATTTACATGCTCAAGATTGATGAACTAACAAAGATAAAGTCATTATTGTAATAAAAAAGAAGAATAAATAAACCCTTCTTCATTTACATGGTAGAAACAAAATTTTATATTTATATTATTGTGAGCATTCACATAACTTCTGGTAACTTCAGTATTTCTCTGTGGAAAATAAGTATATCTATTTCATAATGTTCTTGTCAATATTAAGAGAACCTGGCTAATGTAGAAGAGTAATAAATTTAAAGGAAATTATTATCACTACATTATTGTCCAACCAAGAAATATAATTGCCCAGAACATTCTATTCCATGAGCATTTTAATTATGTGAAGACTTTAATACTTAGTTCAGAGAATAAGAGATGTAGGCATGCTATCATTGTTTGCACAGAAAGAGTTCTGGTACCAAAATTAAAAGATTTTGAAAACTTTTAAAAATTTAGTTTTGGTACTAACTGAAAAAGACTAACAGAGATGTTATCTGTACAGTTAAAACTACCTATCAACTTCACTGGAATTTATGCTTTTTCGCCAAAGTGACTGAAATTTCTTTGGTTCCATGATTCTTATTCTTCCTATCCTCAGAGCTTTTGTCACCCTGTAAGTTGACAGGCATAGCATTTCCTTTTTTTTCCTTATTATTATTTGTTTATTAGTCCAGCATGTTCTTACATATTGGAGGGATCTGTTGCTATACATTCATATATGCATACATAATGACAAAATGACTTGAACCCGATCTTTATTCAGTGTCTTCCCCACTTTGCCCACTCACCCTTGTCTCCAACATGATGTTCCCCTATTACATATATAAATGTCCATCTACCTGTACATTAATTTTTGAATTTTCAAGATTTAAATGCCTGCATGAGTATTATTTGCCTTCTCTGGGGAATGGAGTGTGCCATACAGAATTATTGTAATCCCCCTTTTCCCTTTCTCCGCACCCCCCCACCTCCCTGTCTCCTCTCCCTGCCCTGTTCCCCTCCTCCTCACTTCATAGCTATAGTTTTCCAACATTATGTGATACGTCAAATTTGGTGTGTCTAGTAAATAACCTTATCTAACTTTAACCCTATCTAGTTTCTACTCTAGCTTATGCAAATGAGAGAAAATATTTGACCCTTAAGTCTCTGGGTTTGGCTTATTTCACTCAGCATGATATTTTTCCATTTCCATACATTTACCTGCAAAAGCCATGATCTGGTTCTTTCTATAAGCCAAGAAGCTTTTCCTTTTTTAAAATGCAAAGTGCTGTCAGAATACTATTTTTTCCAAGAAATAAAAAGTCCACTACACATTTAACACCTACTTGGTACACTTTTGTGGGTTCTGCACTAAGATCCAGAGAAAAACAGGATGTCCGCTTGCAAGGAGCTGCCATGTTGTGGTAAAGAGAGCAGAAAGCTCGCTACAGGAAAGCAGTACAATCAATGAGCCCCACATATATATCACACATATACAATACAAATATATAATTATGAGGCACTAATTAAAATACTAATAACTACAATCGAAGGGAAAACAGTAGAGTAGAACAAGTGGATTGGGCAAGGAAAGAGGAGAGGGAAAGGGAAGGTCCTGGCTCATGAGGCTGATCAAATTATGTTATGTCCATGTATAAATATGGCATAATGGATTCCACTATCAAGTAGAATTAGAATGTACTGATAAAAATCTCATTGCACAAAAAGGAAATTTTTTAAAAAAATATTATAGCTTCTCAATTGGCAGAAGAGACATTCCCAAGTAAAATTTTGCATCTGTGGAACAATAGTTATTAACTACATAGAGGTAGCATTGGGTATTGTTGCCATATTATCACATAACTTTCCAGGTGTATATGCCTTATTTTTTCAAGTTGAGAGTGAAATTTCGAGAACTAGAACAATAGCAATATTTCCTTACTAAAAAATGTCTTGCACAGTGCCTTTTGCGCAACACGTATTGGCTAAGAATATACTTCTATTTTAACTGGAATAAGTTTATGGATGTTATTCAGAATAAGTATTTGCTAAATTTTGATAATTATATATGATTTATATATATATTTTATATTTGATATTTATATATAAATGTATAATCAGTTGAAGGAGCTTTCACCATTGACTACCCACTATACTGTTTACCACCTTAATGTGAGATGCAAGTGTAATTTATATTACTAGACACATTATATGTAACTAGTATTCATAAATTTCAGCTTAAAGAGGTTTAAGATCATTTTATATTTTTATAAATGAAGAAACATATTCAGAAAAATAGATAAAATATATGAAGTGATATCTAGGAAGTAGCTGAAGTAGTAATTCAGTCTCACTAACTCAATCTCTTTATTATATAGTACTCCTATACCTTTATTTCTATAAAGTATTTATTGATTGTTCAAATTAATGACCTTATAAATCTGTAGATAAATATTATTATAGGCACTTTAAAATATTTCACATCTTTATTAGATAGCATTAACATATTCATTTCAAACAAAAGGAAAAAAATAACTAGGGAAACAGAATTAGGAAAAAGAAATCCTTTCCACCTTTGCATGTATCTCATAATTCCACTCCCAGGAATAAGCACTGTGAAACAACATTGTGTTGGTTACATTCCAAAAGTTTTCTAAGCCAGTAAACTTTATCACTGCTGTTTTTCTGTCAGAAAATGCAATTGCCTTGATTTTTTTATTCCATATTGTTGATTGTATGGATAAAAATTACTTTTATTGATGGACATTTAGATCATCTCCAAACATTTATATAATTAGTTCAGACACCAAACACAGATATTTATGCATGCATGTTCCTTTTAAAGTCATAATTGTTGTGCTTCTCTTCTCAGGTGTTTCTGCAAATTTTATTCCTACTACTAGGTGTAAGTCATTTCTCCAATGACAGTTTTATAGAACATTACCTTCTTGGCAGTTTGTTTTAGTCAGCTTTTTCTCTGCTACAACCAAAAGACCCAAGAAGAACAATTTTTAGAAGAGGGAAAGTTTATTTGGGGCTCATGGCTTCAGAGGTCTCAGTCCATGGACAGCAGGCTCCATTCCTTGGGGCCTGAGGTGAGGCAGAGCATCATGGCAGAAGAGTGTGGTGGAGGAAAGCGGCTCAGGGCATTGCAATCAGGAAAGAAAGAGAAAGAAATCTCACTCACCAAATACAAAATACACACCCCAACAACAACCCCCAAAGACACCTCCTCCACCACACCCCAACTGCCTTCAGTTACCACCCAATTAATCTCTATCAGGGAATTAACTCACTGCTTGGGTTAAGGCTTTCATAACCCACTCTTTTCACCTCTAAGCTTTCTTGCTTTGTCTCACACATGAGCTTTTGGGAAAAACCTCACATCCAAACCATATCACAGGTCAAAACTGAGAAACCATTGATTGGAGTTGGGCTCCTTATTCTGGGCTTATTTATAAATGAATAATCAAGAATCAAACTTTTTTGCATTGTTTGAATATGTCTTTAGTCTTTCCTATGTGAGATTATCCACCTTATATTTCAAAAAAATACTTTCTGAAAATTTCTTCTATTTCCAGTCTAAATTTGAGTGAATGGCCCAGGCCTGAACCATATATTGATGCTATATTTTTTCTCTTATCTTTTTTTTTTTTTTTTGGCAAGGTGAATGGCTTGGTAAGGTGAATACTTGGTAAGGAACTATAAAGAAATATGCTCTGAAATTCTTGACTATAAAAAGTAACATAAGGTTAGGAATTCTGATAGTCCTACGATTTAGCTGAAATATACCAGTTGAACCCTTCTGTAGGTTGATGTCCAGTGACATGATTACTTTGTAGGATAAGCTAAGTTATGCATCATCAACAAAAAATTCAAAATTTACAGAAAACTTTTTTTCTTAGAACCAAATTCCATTGTCAATCCAAGAAATTCCTCAAAGCTAATTTGAGGGCTCATTAATTACTACAGCCAGGGAAGTGATATCAAGATGATCAGAAGAGACGCATCAATTATTAGTCACATGGCCTCAGCTTGTCACAGGATAGGAAAGGCAAAATAATGGTGTGTGTATGGGGAGCCCCACTATTTCTGCCATAGGTTTTTATTGACTTCTGAGAGGATGGTAACATTTCATCCTTATTCTTAAAATATTTTGGGTATTTCCCTTCTTTGATGACTGGCATCAAGAAATTCACAGGAAACACATGAGTAATACAGAATGCTAAAGATGTCAAAAGTCCAAAGAGATCAGAAAGCATGTGACACTCCCAGGATACCTATGCCCAAGACTGGAGGTTTTATTTTTATCTTTCCTGATAATGGTCTTACACTTGCCACAGCATATAGGTAACTATGAAAACAGAAAAGAAGTAGCATTAAACCTAGCTGCAGAAATAATGAGATAGGTAAAAGATCATTTCTTATTTTATATGCCTGGTCAAGTGTGCTTTTTTGAGCTCATTTTAAGAGCAAGCACTACGATGTCAGCAAACGGCAGAAACCAAATGATAAACTTTTTTAAAGAATTTTTTTCCATGCTTTCAGGACATAAATTGCTACAGCTATTGAAACAGATGGAGAATATTTTTTTAAAGACAAAAGTCTTCTATGGAAATGAGTTTTATCAAAGTCTAAAGTAGAAATAAAGACTGTCCTTTTGCTTTTGAGACTTATTGCATATATGCACATCCATGGGTGGGGATAGGAATCAATAGTTTCAGCAAGTCCTCAAAGCAAGCATTCCTGGGCTCTTTATATGTTTTTTATATGAATTATTGAGCAAATTTAATGAATTAATTGATAACTGTGGCCTTCTTTTCACTTTATTTTCCAATTTTTGTCTCATTAGTCTTCAAGGTATCAGGAGCGCCTGTTACCAAGGTTTGGAGCTACTTTGTCTTGCTCAAAATGCCCGGAGATAATTTTTGTGTTGGTAATCATAATAATTATAAGAAAATAACTGTTACTATTCTCTGTGTTTTGTGTTCTGGGTATTGAGTTAAATATTCTACATGGGCTATCTTATTTGACCTTTCAGAAACTGTGTGGATAGTATTCCTGCTACTGTAAGTTTATAAATGAAGATATTAAAATTTAAACAGTGATGCAATTTGGTAATTATTATACAAGTGTTGCAGAAATTCAGGCAAATGAGAAACCAAGGGAGCACTCAGAAAAGAAGTAGAACTCAAGTTCTATATTATGCTGGTAGACCCAGCTGAGTTAGCATTAAAAGAAATTGGCCCCTGAGCAAAGGAACTTCTTAGCTTATACAGGATTGCTTGAGGTTTCAGATTACATGTGATGGGGCAAATGGGTCAGTCTGGGTAACAGTTCTTGCTTGGTCAGTTTATAATTAGCAAAGGCGGGAGTTGTCATGGTTACAAAGAATGTGAAACAGCTTTACAAAATCTTAACAGGCAGAACAAGGGGAAATGTTACAAATAGGAGGGAAATTTACAGAACTGAGTTTAATTGTATCAGAGGAGAATACAGAGCAAAGCAGAGTCAATCTACTCTCAAAGTTATTATCTGACAAAATTTTCCTCTCAAGGAGGAAATGGTAGATCTGGGATTGGAACCAGGAAGTCTGACTTTTGGGCACCTTCTCATGGTTCTTTATCTTCTGACCAGAGTATTAAGGTATCCCTGGCATGTATGAATGTAAGAATTACCACACAATATTTGGGAAATTTCCAGTAATCCAATGTGAGGGAAGATCTTTTGGCAAAAGAAAAATATGTTGTCTCTTTAAAGGATAAGAATTTATGATAAAAGATCTCTCTTCCCAGCTGTTACATTTCTGGTTTATATAAATGCAATCAAAATGTCATATAGTCATTCAAGGAGCTTGTTGAAGCAAAGATGAGTCTCCTCATGTCAGATGGTCTTCTGCAAAAGTACTAAGCAATTGAAGGAAACAGAACCCAGACAACTTTTTAAAAATGGGTGTAGGTTATCTATGTGATTTCACTTTTAAAAAATCCCAGCATGGATAAATAGTAATTCAATGATGATAACTATTAAATTCTTTCTACTCTTAAATGTTTAATACACATCTCCTTTGGTACCCATTTCTAGTCAAGGACATAGCATGATTGTCTGTAACTGTGTTGTAAGACTTGTTTCATCAACAGATAATCTCTTTTTGATTCCATTAATCTCAGCAAAGCTTAGAAATTTTCCGGAAAAGAATACCAAAAACCTATTATGACAGTCCATCCTTATTATATCTTTATCAACTGTTAAATGAAATCTAGTCTCACTTATTACTCTATTCACATAATATGATTCCATCTATCTCAGAATCACCACTACTGTCACAACCATTACCACCCACTCCATTCATTTATTACTTCTAGTCATTGCAACCAGGAATTAATTGCCATGACATGCTTACATGCATAATATTTGGGGGTATTTGCTTTTTTTCTTCTTTTCTTTTGGTGTTTTTTTTTTTGTTGTTGTAATTTGCATTATACAAGCTCATAAAAGGAATAATCATACTTCAGTTGAATCTATTTTAAACATAATGAGTGGAAAGATTCTTTCCGGATCAAGACCCTGTGAAAACAACCTCATAGAAATCAGGGAATAGGACAGTAGGACAGAAGCCATGGTCAATCCAGACATGCCATGACTTGACCGTTACATTTGTGACATCTTTCCTAGCTTTTGGCTTCCAATTTCTTTCACTACTTTCCACCAAAACTTTATTTTTAAAGATTATATGTTACAGTATCAGAAATCTACATAGTTACTAAACCCAGCAACATAAAGCCAAGTCTTTATTTTCTTAAAGGCAGGGTTACTTTATTCTTGCTCATTGGAATTACTTACGTGATCACTGTTGACCAGGACTACCCACTGAAGGAGAGATGTTATTTGCCTCCGTTCGCTTAGCTATTTGATATAGGAAACAAAATGTGTGACTTTTTCTGTGCCCCATCTTTTTCATGACAATCCTCCAATCATTTAAGGAGCGCTACAACTGGCCGTATGGTGGCATTTAAGATCAGTAGATGAAATGTTAAATATAACAATGCATTTTACTTAAAAAAAAAATGGAGATCTATGCTCCATTTTGGAATTCCTGTTAGTTTGAATTTGACCAGTGTGGTGTTCACTGCCTGTGATTATTTCTATATGACACTGGAGGGAAAATTACAAGCAGTCTGCTCTACCTTGCACTTTTTGGGCCACAGAAACTATGCCTATGTCTACTTAGGTACTATTAAATTGTGTTGGAAGCCCTTTAATAACTAAATTAAGTGCAAAGTCAGAATCTCCCTTATTAGTTAAAAGCAGAAGCTGTATATCCTTGGATTCAATTTCTGAAACTAATTCTCAGTGGTTTGCACTCTTAGACAAGGTGTTTAACATACTCAGAATTTTAAAAGAATGGAGAAAATAAAATTATCAGTGCAAATGGTTTATTGTGAGAATTAACTGAGACATGCAGCCTAATATATTGTAATATATTTTGCATATAATTATTGTCACAATTCATAATCAATCAGAAAATCAGAAAGCACATAATCCAGAAAATAAATTCAAGTGTTTTTTCTTTGGCATATACTGGGGTAAACACACTACACACACAGACACACACACTTAAACACACTCATGCACACACATATCTTTAAAGACTGAATTTGCTCACTTCAGACAAATATAATTTGGGAATATTATTTTTTAGATGATTATACACACAATCAAGCAAACTAGAAAAACAAAAAGAAAATACATCATTTTTTCAGGAATTGTTTTAGGTTTGTGTACAAATAAATAAAAAAGGTCATCAAACCAACATTAAGCTCCTAAGATAAATTAGGTAAAACTTTTGGAGCTTCACTGCTACTCCCATTTTAATGCTAAAGACTACAGATGACACTTTTTAAATGGTAACTATCCAAGAAGTCAGAAACATTGGAAGTGGGAAGACCTGGTAATCTTGTCAGAAGACTAATTCATTAATTCTTGCCGGATGGTTCCAAAATAATTTGGAAAATCACTATTTAACCATATGGATTTCAATTTTCAAAAATTTTTGAAGGAGACAGACAGGGAGAAAGACAAAGACAGAACCAATTGTATTTAGTTTTTCATGTAGCCCCCGTTGCTCGGACACTTCCCTGTAAAGGTGGTGCTGGGGTTTGAACCCATGTACTCACGCATGCCAGGCAAGCTCAGTAACCGCTGAGCCACTGTTCCAGTCCCTCAATTTTCTAATTTTTAAACTTTTTCTAAAAAAATTTTAAAAGAAAGGACAGTGAAAGACAGAAAGAGAAAAAGAGAGGGAGAACCAATTTTATTCAATCTTTCATGTGACCCTCGTTGCTCTGACACTTGTGTGCATGGTACTGGGGTTTGAAGTCATATCCCTGTGCATGCGAGGCAAGTACCATTACTGTTGAGCCACCACTCCAGCCATAATTTCTAAAAACTTTTAAAGCCACTTTCATTAATTTTTCTTTAAATTTGATATTTTTCTCTAATACTCAATAAGACCAGCTGATTTTTATTCAAATCACATCCAGCTGCCTAATATCACTGCAAGAAAATAATAAAAGATGCATTTTTGATATTGAGTAGAATTTTATTAGCAGACAGAAAACGAAGTGAAAAATCTTACCACACAGTATTAGTAAAAAAAAGAAAAAGAAAAAAAAAGAAAAAAGAAAAGAAAGAAAACAAAACCACTGACAGGTAGTGACATTTGCAACAGAGAAATGATGAAACAATGTTTTGGTTAAAATTATGCTGAATTTCCTATTTTTGCTCAGAATTTTTGCATTTGGTGTCAAGGAGAGGCATTAGTGTACAATTTGAAAGAAAGAACACAAGCCTGTTAGTCTGGAGGACATTAGAATGTCCACATGGGCAAAAGCTGAGATGCATGGATGGCTTCAGTAAATAACAATTACGCCTTTGGTTGTGGTACTCTGAGTTAGCCTTTATGAATTTATAGGATGACCTCAAGGCTCATGGGACCTTGCTTGAGCTCTGGAGAACCACTCACTCCAGTGCAGGCTGAGATTGGGGGAGGTGGAGACTAACTGTATTCCAGAAGTAGATCCTGAGCTAAGGATTGAAATGCAAGTAATGTAATAGGGCAACTATCCTAGGAAATATCAATAGGGGAATGGAGAAAACAGAGAAGGCAAGGGAAGAGTGGTATACCAAATCATATTATTGCAGTGGATTACCAGAGATTAATTTTATTGAGAACTCTGAGATTCAGTGTGAAACTTGCATCTCAGTTAATCTGCCTGAGGAGTAAGGAGACTGGGTTGTTGGTTCACCAAGTCCCATTTGTCATTGATTGAGAACTGAATCTGAAAGACATATATTTATTCAAATAATTGGCCAATGGTGAGTTTAAATTTAGATAGTGTGGAACTCTGTTGTAGTGGAAGAACTTTCCAGTGATGTCAGATCTTGTTTACTATAATGATAAAGCCAGAGGAGAATGATCTTAACATAGCTGCTTGCCAAAATCCTATTTATTCTTAATGTCCACCTAAGTACTCTTTGTGACAACATCTCCAATTTGCCCTATTTGGTATTAATCATATCCTTAGCTGTCTCCCATAGTGCTTAGCTTAAAAGTTATTTTTAAGATTTTTGATGCTTTATTAGCACATTATAGTTATACATAGTAGTAGAGTTCATTTTGCATGCATGACAATTAATTTGCTCCATTTCAGTTTTGGTGCCTTCTCTTTCCCTCCCTTCCTCCTATTCTCCTTCCTCTACTCTACTGGTCTTCCTTGTACTTTTATATTTATTTATTTGTAATTGGGCCTTTATACATACACATAAAAGGGGAATTCACTGCAGTATATTTACGCATGCACATAGTGTAATTTTGACAAATTTTAAAGGTTCTCTTGACAGACAGGTTGATCTAATGGAATAAAACTATGCAGGTATCTGTTATCCATGGTGTGATGAGAACATTCTGAAGCCAGGCCTATGGAGCTCAAGTCAGCACAGTCTTTGCATGAAGGCTGAGTTGGTCAAGCTGGAGAGCCTTGACTAGATCAGGAAATTAGAGGTTAAGAACCCAGGCTTCAAGACAGAAATACCTGTGTTCTGATATCATATCCCCCACTTATGTCTTAGGCTGGCAATCTACCTGTTAAGGCATCATCTTTTATGTCCCTAAAATAGGAATGTTCATATGCATTGTAGAACATTGTAATGTTTAAAATGCCTTCCTTGGACTGGAGCCCTGGCTCGGTGGTTACCATGCTTGCTGGCATACACGGGTACATGAGTTCAAACCCCAGCACCACATATACAACAAGTTGTTGGAGCAAGAAAGTGACATGAAAAACTGAATAAAATTCTCTCTTTCTCTCTCTCACTGTCCCTTTCTCTTTAAAAGAAGTTCCTTCCTCATGTCATCTGTTCTTTTTTTTTTTTTTTAAGAGAGAGGGACAGTGAGAGACAGAGAGAAAGAAAGAATCAATTTTATTTAATTTCATGTGGCCTCCAGTGCTCCAACACTTCATTGTATATACGGTGCTGGGGTTCGATTCGAACTCGCATCCTTGTGCATGCCCAGCAAGCGCTGTAACTGCTGAGCCCCGACTCCAGCCCCAAGTCACATGTTCTTGATCTTATGTGCTCTAGTAGCCAGGACTCAAATTAATGGAACCCCTTATTTCAGCAGGGAGGTTGAACAGAGGTGATGTGTACTTCTCTTTTCATCTCCAACATTCTACAGAATAATATAATACACATTTTCTAGGTCTCAGACTTCCCAAAGGCAAAAGTAATGTAAATTAAATTAATGAAGTTAAATTGTTTCAAAACAATTAACTTGGATCTAGCCCTATTAGCAATTCTGTAACTCCATTATTTTCCCCATTTCAAAAATTCCTTTGGCTTTGTTTCCTCCCTGAAATCTGTAAGTGAGAGATAGTACCTATTTTTCACACTACTGTATCATAAACATCTAGAATTAGGCCTGAGATGTAATTGGTGTGCAAGTCACCTATACTCTCACTACTAAATGAATGAGAAGGAGAAGGGGTTAGTGTGTCAGGTTTGCACACACAGGCCTGGATGCACTCAGATGTTGAGTATATATTCATGTGGGCATTTGACTATATTCTGCTCTCATACTACGTAGGATACTAAAGATATCGCTCCTCCTTCTAAAGGTAAAGATACCTGAGACTAAGCACAGATTACATTTACTAAACTTAGAGGGATACTCTGAAACTATAGAGCAGTCTTTATAAATTCTGTAGGAACAGAGTCGCTTGGAAAGGAATTTGAGTCAGGACACTGCCAAAAAGAGGTGTTATCTTAAAAGTATCATAATGTAGAATCTTACATAGTAGATACCCATTAAAATGTGATTTTTAAAAAAAATGATTTGTAAGGTTAGATGCAATATCTAAAGTCTCTTTGGATTGTAGCATTCCTTCATTTTGCATGTAGAACATGATCATTAGACGAAATCATAGATTGTATGAGAATTTAATGAAGTCAGATAAAAGCAGCAAACATATTACTCAGTGTGCTAATAAAAATTCAGCAACTTTAGGGTTAAAATAGTATCTGGAAGTTGAGAGGAGGGAATAAGAAAGTGAGATTGAGTTGGCTATGTCTTGGCATGGTATCCTGCTTCTGTCATTTGTTAGTTTAGATGTTTTGGACAATGTAATCACCAAAAGACTCTTTTATGAGTTGTAAATTATAAATAATGTCTGCTTCACATAGCTGTTGTAAAGATTAAAAGTTAGAACATGCAGTAATAATTATGCAACCCCTGACACATAGAAGTGCTCCCGAAATGGCAGAGTGGTTTATTTTGTTTATAATCAGAGAGACTCAGGCTAAACTCTCATTCAGAAGATATGAATTTATTGGGATGCAATCAAGGAATCTCACCCCATGTGTTTCTCATCTTTTGATTCCACAGGTGCAAAGAAATGCATTCCTGGAAGTTTTTCTATTCCACAAAGTTAACTTGAATCTAGCCGATTACAATGTAGATTTCCTTAATTAATGTGAAGGATTTAAGACTGCCTGGCTCATGGCAAGAACTCTGTCACCATCATCATTAAAATAATGAATTTCACGTTTCATCTCTCAAACACAGATTTTTAAAAGCAATTTGCTTCATGATGAATTATTTTAAAGAATGTTTCATTATTGCTTTCAGATATGCATGCTGGTTTACCAAAAATAAATTAGTAAATATGTCTAAGAAAGAAAATTTTGGAAATTCATAATGCCAGCACCCAGAAGCATTCCCTCCTGCTATTCTAGAAATTCCTTCTAATTCTCTTCATTTGTTAATTTGCTTATATGAATTGACCTTTATTTAAAATAGGCATCTTTATACAGATTTGCCTGTTTTTATTAACTTTTATTCCATAATTTTTTTCTATTAACAAGTGTTTTTCAAAGCGGCAGGATTTCTTGAAGCCTGTGGAGTATTCCACATTTTATCTAATCATTTCCCTACCTTTGGGACAGTAAGTTATTTCAGATTCACTGTGGTTATAATATCCTTGGACATAAATTATCGTTGCATATGATTATGTCTTCAGGGTAAGTTCTCTGAAATGTAATTACAAGAGCAATGAATGCAGATGTTTTTAAAACTCTGTCTTCACCTTATTAAATTCCTCTCTAGAATCCTAGTGGCTCCTCATTTCAATCAAAGCAAAAAAATTTAGTAGGTCGACATATGAGGTCCACTACTAAAGCTCTAACCTCTCCTACACAACTTTACTGATTTATTCTACTGCAAACACACTTGCCTCTGGGTGGCTCTTTTACACAACATTCCTCCTTGTGGGTGATTTTCTCTATTATCATTTTGGATTCTACCATGTACCTGACAACATGTTCTTTAAATTGTCACCTCCTTCCTTTCTTCTGAAACTTCCGCCTTTGAAGTTCTGACTGCATAGTTCAACTATCCATTGTATTGCTTTGTTACTTCTCTCTCCTCACTCTAGAAACTGTCTATGGATAGGGACCCTTCGAAGTTTCTTCACTGTTTCCCAGTTGTCCACAGAAATGCTCTGAACAATGTACGTACTGGATGTTTTTCGCATGAATGAACTTACTGACTTACCCTAGGAGCCACGTCAGATGACTGATCAGATTCTCTCCCCATTTCCCTGATTGTGTTACTCCTTATTGCTATATTCTGGGAGTTATTGTAAAGTTATCTTACAAATCATCAGACTTGATTTCTCTAAAATTGATTCTGACATTTACTGTTTTTAATGAATGTTAAATGATCATATGACCCAATTATACCACTTCTATATATTTACCCTGAAGAATTAAAGTTATTTTACTGAAGTGATGCATACATATCCATTTATAGCAGCACAATTCACAACAGTCAACAGCTTAGGTGTTCTTCAACAGATGGCTGGATAAGAAAATGTCGAGGATATCTACAAGAGAGTTTTTTTCAGCCATGAAGAAAAATGAAATTATGGCATTTGTAGAAGTATGGATGGAACTGGAGACCATCTGTTAAGTCAAACTCAGAAGGTCAAGGGCTGTATGCTTTCATACACCGAAACTAGAGAGGAAAAAGGCAAAGAAAGGGTGGGGTGAATCTCCTAACAATCAAAGGGAGATCAGTGGAGGAAAGACACCAAAGAGAGAGATGGGGAGGAAAGGGGGACATTCTGAGGAGTGATATTGACCAAAGTATGTTGTTATAGCGTGTGCAAGTACAAATATGTAACAACAAATCCCATCATTACGTATGGCTATAATGCACCAATAAAAAATGAGAAAAAAATCTCAGGTATGTGTCTGCCTATGTTCATGAACACTTATGTTTCTTTCAATCACTCTTTTTCTAAAATGGTTCTTTTTATTTCCAAACTCTGTACAAGATCTTTTAACAAATATTATTCTATATTTCACATAAGTTTGAATTTCATGAAGACCTAATTATTTGGATAATATCCTGGAACCAAAGCAAATACTTTCCTAAATTTATTTGTTTCTTACATTTATTTTCAACAGTATGTTCATTTTCTTGAGTACTCTGTTCCTATGTGTGTCTGTATGCACACATGCATGTGTGTGCATGTGTATGTATACAGTCTGAGTATATAGTCCTTTCATGGTTAAGTATTATGTTTTGTAATTTTTTTTTTGCACATTTTGGAATGAAAAGAAATCTTAATACTTTTTCCATGAACAAACTTTCCCTTAATTTCTGACTCCACTTCCTAATTATAAATATCAGAATTTAGTCTTAGGATTTAAAAAAGAAGATTATATATATATATATATTTTTTTTTTTTTAAGTGGAATTGTGGAATTTAGCCACAGATTTGAGGAAAGGGATCATCTTCTTGCTTTGGCTAGAATTAAAAAAAAAGTATTCCTCAGTAATTGAACAATTCCACAAAAATTTATAAAACAAATAGGAATCTAATTAGATAAAGATGAAAAACATTGGCTAAAAGCCAAGTGCGTACCTGTAATGCCAGCAAAACAGGAGGATGAGGCAAGAGGATCCCAAGTTCTAAGCCAGTCTCAGCAACTTGGTGAGACCCTAAGCAACTTACCAAGACCTGTCTCAAAAGAAAAAATAATATATGGCTGGGGAATGTGACTCAGGGGTAAAATGCCTCTGGGTTAAATATCTAGCATCAAATATATATATTTGGTACACTCACACACACAAACACATATTTATATTGGTTAAAATTTCTATCACTAATAATTTTTAAGCACATGCATTTTAATTAATCATTAAATCTTTAATAAAATCTGTATTGTAACTTATAAGTCAGAAATTTTACTTTAAGAAACTAAAAATAATCCATTTTACATTCAGCTATATCATTTGAGTTATACAAATCATGGATTCATGGAATTCTGCGGTTGAAGGAACATTGCAGATCATTTAGTCTAGGGATGGTGAATATTTTTCACCTTGCATGCCAACTCTGCCTTAGTGGAAAAGAGACCACAGATCCTGTAGCAATGTCTTGCATGGTGGGAGAAAAATGGCAGCACATAGGTTACATCTCTATTACACTTAATCTGATTCACCTTCCTGTGCATACATGGAAACCTGACAATCAGGAAGCAAACGAATTTTCAATAATCCAATAGTTCCATAGTTTCTTAAGGAGCCCAAATCATAATCTATCTTGTTTCTTTTCCTCTTTATTCCACAAAATTTATTTTTTCAACTTAGCACTTTCTATGAATTAAGAAAAACATTTTCTAGAAAACATGAAGTCATTCTTGGGAACTTGATAATATTATATACAACAGGTCTAATTCATTCAGGACATTATCTCAAGTCTGGTACCATTTTAGCTGAAAGTAGCAGAAAAATTTACATCTTAACTAACAATATTGCTCACGGAATGTTATTTGGAAGGACTAACAATACTAATTATTCATGTCTTACTTTGAAATCATAACTAAAGTAACTAAAAGAGCAATGTAATGTTTTTAATATCAGATTCTCATTATTTCAAATACCTCATCTGGAAGCCTTCCTTAACCATTTTAATCTATTGTGTTTCACTGATAATTCCCTCTGTACTTGTCCTCCCAGATTAGCTAGATCATCTTTCTATCCAGGGTTTCTTCTAGAATATGCAAGGTCCCAGCCCCAGTGAAAATATTTGTATTGCCCCTTTTTGTATAAACTAGTTAGATACAGACTCCCCATTTGTCCAGGACTAGGGGTGATATTAGCTCTATCAATAGATTTTTCTCTCATTAAGGGAATAATTTGCTTTAAAATCTACCATCATTTAGTGTTAAATATTGCACACCAATAAATTTTAAAAATAGTTTTCATTTTTTGTATATACAACTCTTTATACTGTGGCTGAAATATAGGAGGCATTTAATTGTTTATTAAATCAATTACTCTTCAAAACTTGATAAAATAAATGTATACCACAGAGTCCTACTGACATATCTTTTCCTTCTTGAAGCCTTTATTAAGTTTCTAGCCTACCCTGCCCCCTGCCAAAATGTGTGATTTTTTGACCTCCTTATACAATGAGGGTATACATTTTGTTTTATTTGATACTTATTTATTTATTATAATGACTTATGCCATTATCTTGTATCCTTTAAAAGTCTATCAGCTTCTTAAGGGCAAGATTTATGCCTAAAAATATCTATATATTTATGTGGCAGGGGTACTGTAAATATGTGGAGCATAATCAATACATGTTGAAATAATAATCATATAAAGAGGTATAAAGTGAAGACAGTATTCTACTTTAACAAGGCTGATATGAAAATCAAATGAAAACATAAAGCCTATACAATAAGTCTGAAATACATAAAAGGTTGCACAATTTTAAGAATGAATGTGATTCTGATGATTTCTTACCATGTACATGGAACCACATGGTGTTTTGCACTCCATCACAACTGCTATTCAAGGAATTGAATGCTTCCTTCAATTTAACACATTGTGAATTAGAGCTCAGTCATTATTTATGGGTAAAGAAAAACTATATGCTAATAGAAACCAAACTGGAATAGGCTTTAAGATTCTTAAGACAAACAATAATTTTTTTAAGAGAGAGAAAAAGAAAGAATTAATTTTATTTAGTTTCTCATGTGGTTTTTCGTTGCTCTAACGCTTCATTGGGTACATTGTGCTAGGGTTCGAACCCACATCCTTGCACATGCCAGGCAAGCACCATAACCACTGAGCCACCACTCCAGCCCCAAGAATCTTTTGAACTAAACTGAGATGCATGAAATATTTACCTGAGAAATATTTTTGAAAATCTGCTATGAGCCAGGCAATGTCAAGGGCTGGGAGCTAAGGATGCATCACTGAACAAAATGGTCATGGTCACTGCCCTCAGGGAGTGTATTTTCCAGAACAATTTGTGTCTAACAATACAGTTATGCTTTTATTATTTTGTAAACAGATCTCTTTGAAATTTTTTAGGATAAATACTTTAAGCTGCTTTATCCTTTGACTCTTTGGAAATTTGGTAAATGCTTTGAAAAGAAATCCCACCATGAAGGTTTGTGTAATCAAGTTTAACCTTCTGAATCTGACAGAATAAGGCCTTTGTAACTCAGGGATAAACCCTTAACATTACCTGGTTAGTAATTCTTTTGATTCTTGGTATCAGGAGGTCTAATTAATTTGGATGGAATGGAATTAGTCAATATGTTTGACTTCAGCAAAGACAAGTTGTGTGCCTTGTCCACCCACACACTCAGCATAAAACTGTGTCTAACTAAACAAGAGCTGGGAAATTTTGCTCTTTACTCCTAAACTGATAAAAGGAGGAAGCTGACAACCTCTGAAAAGCATCTAGTTCATAAAACAAGGCCAAACTTCTTCAATGCAGCCAGTCATATACGAAATCATATATGAAGATATTTCATGTTAAATCATGTATATGTACAAATATGGTTTAATACACTATGCCATGCTATATTATGGTATGATATGATACATATGTTACATATATGTATGTCTTTTAGGATATTAACTGATTGTGACATGTCTTCTTGTCTGTCACTGTCCTCTCCTTTACTTACGATGGCATGTGAATGATTTATAGTCATGGAATTCTACATATTAACACTGAGAAATACTGATTTGAGCACTTAACATAGCTTCAAATAAAACAGTAAGAATTCTGAATGACTGTGATAAAAATTTGCTTGAACCTGTTCTTCCCATCTTATAGGCTTCAGTGAGGCTATTAAAGGTAGTGGTTTATCTGACCACTGACCTGCTGAACTGTGAGGAAAATGAGTAAGATCATTCTTCCTGGGGATTGAAACAATAAAAATTGAAAATGCGGTAAGTGTACGAATCTCTCTCTCCCCAAAGAAAATTACCAGAAAGAATTCTGATCTGTCTTTCATACCACTGAAAAGCAATTATGGTACTACCACCATGGAAAATCAATTCTGGAAGCATTCTTTAGTACAGTTCTTTTGACACCATTTTCTTCAGTGTGTTCTTCCCCTCGTGTGACCTGTCCTCAGTCTTTATAGTACCTTCTTCCTCTAGCTTTCCTCAGCTTTAGTTTTTTGCTCTTTTTCCTTTCCTTCACTTTGTGCATTCTCATAGAAACCTTATTTCATCCAGGACTTTGAGTACCATTTAAGTGCTGATAGCTTCTAAATTTAGAGGTCCAGTTATCAATTTTCACAGGGAATTCAGATCCATATTTTCAAAACGTTTCTAGCCTTGTATACCTGGGTGTATTATAAGCACCGCAGTCTCAAACATCAGCAATGAAACTCATCTCTCCCCTACCAAAGCCTACTTATTTTCCCGTAATTCCCAAATAAATTAATAAAATAAATAAATAAAACCACTGATCATTGAGTTGCCAAGTCATAATCATAATCATAATGTACCAAGTCACACAGCCTTGTGTATGTCTCTTCCATAACCCCATCCAACCAAACATCAATTCAGATAATTATAACTCTTTAATGTTTCTGAAATTTATCCAATTTTTTCAATCCTATTCTACAACCCTAATCAGGCCATCATTAACTCTAATCTGCATTACTGCATATTAATTTATCATGTATTTTCTTCCTAATATACTCTACTGGTTGGAATGGTTTTTTGAAATGTAAATTCTAAGCAGAAATATAGAACCTCCTATAACTTCCCAGTGACCTCTGGACAAAATCTAAGACTGCTCCTCTTAGGCTGTAATCATAACTTGACCTTTGCGGATCTGTCTGTACTTAGTCCTTTGCCTTTCCCTTGACTTTCACTTTCCATTTAGAACTGTAGTAATATTAAATTTCTTGCCTCTCCTGGAATTTTATATATGCCATTTTTTTCCTGCTTAGAAAAATCCTGGCATCTTGGCTTATTTTTATTGCACAAATGATTCTTAACTCATTTGTCACATAACATTTATATATGATGTGTGCTTAGAAATTTTGTCTTGAGTTACGTACACGGGACTCCATATCTCTGATTTTCATTTACCCTATCCATGTACCCAGGCACCTTTAAATTACTCATAATAATTCCTATCAACTTATATTGCAAGTGCTTGGCCACTATGTCTCTCCCCCTTCAGATTATTTATTTCTTGGAGATTTAGAATATTCACTATTATATCTATAATATTCACTATTATATCTCATTACCTATAGAATATCCACGACCTAGAAGATAATAAAGAAAACTGCTTCAATCCCAAATTTTCTATTTTTTCTTATTCACTCATAATGGCAGATCTTCATTCTTTATGTTTATATCTTTGACCCATCCTCACTTTAAACAGGTTCCCTCTTTTATCTGAATAGCATAATGGGCTTCTGCTAAGATATTATTTAAACAACCAGAAAATGAAATTTGTAACATTTATCATATAAGAATGACTTCAGCAGGGTCTTATCTCTTAAATTGTTAAGTGTAATACTTCCCTCTTTTTAATTTCTCTCCTTCCTTTTTTTCTCATATAGTCGTTTTCTAGTATAGTGACTTGGCTACTTCTCTGGTCCACAATGGAGTCTAATTATTCATCTATTTATGTCTTACAGTGTGTAGAACAGTACCTTGTACTCTGTTCTGAAGGATTATTTGTTCAATTTAATTGAACACAAAATCAGGGAACTACAAGCCTGATCTCCCGTTAGAGAGAATACTTAGTGTGGGTCTCCAATTTGACCTACAAATGTATTTTTCATCTTGCTCTGTGCATTGAAATTCTGACCATGATGGACCATATCAATGGGTTCTTTTGCTTTCTGCCTCTAGCTGGGTTGGCCAGGACACACATTTTAAGAGTCCTATTTCAATTTTAAGAGTCCTAAAAGCTGTTTAGTGTTGTAAGAATGCACATACTGAGCATTGAACCTTTCTTGATTGTTCTCTTTAACTCTGCCCTCATCTTTATCATAGGCTTTTTAAAAAGTCTTCACATTTACCAGTTTGACTGTGGCATCATTTCCCACAAAGATCTTAATTGGTAAACAGTCTTCTCCTATATTCTGTAAGTGCTTCCCTTTCAATTACCAACTTTGGAATAGAAACTAAGATGACTTATTTCCCTGGGCTTAGTGATGGGAAACTTTAGGCAAGTAACAAGAAGCTAGTGATCCATTTCCTCTAATTCAGTTCAAAGACCATTCTATCATAAAACTGCATTAGAGCCTAATCATAGGAAGGGGCAACTCCAGAACACATTCCATCTAAACTCCTAACCAGAACTCAACAGACATGATCTTATACTTTTCATCATTGGTCCAGTTTGTGTCCTTGAGTATCTGTAGACTCATTAAGAAATATTAGTCACTGTAATCGCATACTGACCCACCAGGGATTAGCTGCCTAAGCTAACAAGATCAACCTCAGCTTTCTTCCTTCTTTGTGATGTTCCAGAGGTCTTGGTTTTCTGGCCACCATCATTGTTTATCATGAACTTTCTTGTTTTCTGGTTTTCATTGGTTTGGTCAATCATGTGAGAGTGTCTATTCACAAAACTTTTTATCTTTATTTTGTGACTAACAGTACACACATTTATTAGTTTTGCAAACTTTAAATAAACTCTGTTCCTAGTAAAATGATATGCAAAAGAAGCATTATTGTGTCCTATGTTTTATTGGATTTTAAATAGTCCATTAATTTGCTAAATTCATTTTTTTCTATCCTTAACAATCTTTTGCATTTTAACCCCTACATTTGGTTGACTTGATGTAGTTGATATTCTAGGTAATTTTAAACCTTTTCCTTTTTTAGTTTTCTCTAAATGTTGGGTAAATGCCAATCTCATGTTTTTCTGTAATTAAGTCACTGGTGAGGTAGCAATCCTTAGATTCACCAATTCTGAGAATGGAAACCATACAAATGTCTCTGTCACCTCTGTTAAAGTGAAGACTAAAATTGGTTATTAGATCATCCTATTCTGTTTTCTCACTACAAATCAGATAAAATATGTACAGTTTTTAACCAGAATTTAGTATCAGTGAGCGCTGTATTATCAATTGTATGTATCAGGTCACTATAAAATCAGTTTTTAATCTACTTGTTTGACTTTTTCCCAGTTATATTCCTTCATTATTACAAGTTTATCCTTAGTTTACATGGCTTTGAACCTTCTTCAAGTTCATCCATCTCTCTAGTTATGTTTTCAATCTTTTTTGTAGGTTCATCTTTTCTTTTTTGCTTATTATTGTTGCACTATAGTTTTACATTATGCAGGGGTTTGTTGTTACACAATCATACATGTATTCAATATATCCATATATCCCATGACTCTCCTTATTCTTCCCCATTCCCTGGCTCTTTCCTCCACTGATGCCCTTTATACCCTGATTATTTAAATATATATATATATATATAAATATATATATATATATTTATATATATATACACACACATATATATGTATATATACACATAATATTTTGTGACTTTTAATGCTTTAAATGTCTGCATGCAAGGTATTCAGTATCTCAGAGGTGCTAAGACCACCATACAATGTTAATTTCATCCTTTTTCCTTCCTCATCTTCCCTTTTCTCTCTTCCCCACTCAACCAAGCTACCCCCAGTTTGTTGATTAACCTGCATTGGTGTATCTATTATATAAGCTTGTCCCTCTCTCACTCATCCTTTGTTTTACTTTAGCTTCCACATAAGAAAGAAAACATTTGACCTTTGATTTTTTAAGACTGGCTAATTTCACTTAGCAAGATTTTCTCCATTTCCATCCATTTATCAGCAAAGGTCATGAATTCGTTCTTTTTCATAGCTGAGTAGAACTCCATTGTATATATCTACCACAGTTTCTTGATCCATTCATCCAGTGATGAGCATCTGGGTTGATTCCATAATTTAGCTATTATAATGTTTTTAGCTGCTATATCATTGATGTAGCTATGTCACTGCATATGCTGATTTTATATCTTCTGGTAGTAGTTCAGTGTGCTCCTATAGGCCATGAGATTTTTTCCTTCAGACTCAGTGACCTCATTCTTGCCAAAACCTTAGTTATTATTTATATTTCATTACTACAGATTGTATCTTTAGTTTAGTCACCTCTTCTGAGCTCCTAATTTGCTTGTCAAATCACTTCTATAACATTTCCAATCAGATGTCTAAAGAACAAAGTTAATGATCTTAATTATTTAATTTGGATTTCAGTTAGTGGTTCCTCTTTCAATGTATGAACAAAAGATACATCCTTTTCTAGAAACTTGGATATCTACTTCTCTCTAAAAGTTATTGCTATAAGGCCTAGAGATTTATTTCCTAAATATATTTTAACACGTACATTTCCACCCTACTACAACTGTTTTAGTTTAAAATTCCACAACTGTACCACTGAAAAAAAATGTACTAACTTTTCTTCCCCTTACTCCAAAATCCGTGCTTGAGCCAGAACGATTTTTTGTTTAACAAAGGTAAAACAACAAAAAACAAGCAAGTGAACAACAAAAAGTGTGTCATATCACATCTTCTTAAGGGACATCAGTGGTTTCATTAGTCCTTGAATAAAGCTCAATTCCACAGCATGGACTGCTCTGACCTTCATTGTGCATTCCACGCACGGCAGCCTTATTTTGTTTTACTATATTGGAACCTTGAGGGCATGACGTGCCTTCAACCTGTTAGTCCTGACTGTTCCTGCAATCTTTTTCTAGAAAAGCTGTCCTCATTCCCTGAGATCATTCGGGTTTCTGGCACATGTGTTCATATCTCTCTCTCTCTCTCTGTTTCTTCCATAATGCTGGGTTCATTCATTTAAATATTAAAGAGCCTCCATTAGGTTGGCCGTCTCTTCTGCTTTGTTAAGTAGCAATATTTGTTAGTTCTTTTTACTTATACATAATATTAGGATTCATCTGAAATAATCGTAAAAACATGGAATATAATTTGTTCTAATTCAGTCCTTAGCACTTCCCCTTACCCTTCCCTCTTCCCTCCCTGGTTCCCTTGCTTTTACCCTGTTGATATTTCTATTTATAATTTTTAAAAATTAGTTCCCTTTGGATATACATAAAAATGAGATTCACTGTGGTATATTCATATATGTACATAGGAAAGTTAATTCAGGTTCATTCCACTGTTCTTCCCATACCTCCTCTTTGCCCCTCAATTCCATTCCTCTTCCCTACTCCACTGATCTCACTTCTATTTTGATGGAATCTCACCCTGCTTTTCATTGCTCTTCTTTCTATCTTCTTTCCCTCTTTCCTCCCTCTCTTCCTCCCTCTCTTTTTTTAAGTTTTTTATTTTGGTCTAGTCTCCACATATCATAGAAAAAACTCAACTTTTGACTCTCTGGGTCTGACTTATTTCACTAAGCATGATGGTTTCCAATTCCATTCATTTATCAGCATATGCCATACTTTCATTCTTCTTCATGGGTGATTAATACTCTACTGTGTACAAATATCACATTTTCTTGATCCATTCATCTGTTGACAGGTACCAAGGTTGGTTGCCCAGCTTGGCTATTGTGAATAACAACCACATTTTCATTTGAACCTTTTTTCTTTTTTTTGCCCTTCTCTTCCTTTCTCTTATTCTTTTCTATTTTTTTCTTTTCCCTTCTTTTATTTTTGTTGCATTTCTGATGAGAAAAACATTCAACACAAGATTTACCCCTTTAGCAATTTTTACATGAGCAATACACGATTGTTGAGTACAGGAAAATGTTATATGGGGGATCCCTGGAGCTTTCATCTTGCATAGCTGAAGGATGACTCCCCACTTTACACTTTTTTCCAGTTCCTTGGAACCACCGTTCCACTCTTTGATCCTGTGAATTGGACTGCTTCAGATACCATGTATTGGTGGAGCCATGCTTATTGCATATTGCAGGGGTTCCTTTTGTTTTTCTTAAGGCTGAAGAGTATCCCATTCTTTCCTTCTCTCAGCCAGCCACCAAGACTAAAAATTATAAGGGAAAGAAGCAGTGGTAAGAAAACCCATGTTCCTCTTGCTTTCTGTGTCTTTACTCAACAATACAACAAAGATAGAGAATTTGGTCATGCATACATTTATCAGGAAGCAAAATTGGGGCTGGGGTATAGTTCAGTAGTAGAGCACCTCTCTATCATGAGCAAGGCCATGTGTTCAATCTGTAGCATCACAGAAACAGCAAAAAGCAACCAAAAAAAAAAAAAGAGGAAGTATAATTTTTTTTAAAATTAAGTTGATTTTGTGCAGCATTTCTACTTCCTGGTAAGAATAAAACACAGATGCATGTATGAGCTATAAAATATAAATTAAGTAATTTCAAGAATTCCACTTACGAGTTATACCCTTATAATTGAATTAAAATGGACATTGTACAAAATTAATAAGACAAAATTCATGACAATAGTTTAATTTAAAAATTTTGTTTACTTGGAATGGCATTATACAGCCAATATTAAACCCAACCATAAACTTGAGAATAAGACCAGAGAAGAAAATGAAAATGTTACCCTTAGTATATTTGACATAATTAAAAATAAATTTGCACAAAGGAAACCACATTTTCATTTTGTATTGGGCCCCATAAATTATGTAGCTGGACTTAAGAACAGAATCAATTAATTGATGATTTTGATGTAGTAAGTGTGAGCCACAAATAAAAAGTTCCCTTTTCCTGTAAACCCACACAAAATTTTGCTTTTCTGCACAATCGTGTTTCCTGGGAGATGCTAATTAAAAAAGACAGTTATTGTTTATTATTTAAATATTTATATAGTTTGTCTGTTGACCTGGAGGAACAGAAACATCAACGTGGCTCCACATTCCCACCATTCTGTTCCCTTCCCACGGGACTCCACCCTTCATCTCCCATGGATTTCATGGGTGATAAGTCAGATGGCACTTCTCACTCATGCTCCCTTGGGTATCCTAGCAGTTTAGATCACCTCCATTGCAGGCAAAGCTGCTAGAAACACATGCAAAACTTAGTTCCTCTCACAGTTATTCTAGGAACCTTAATTCATTTGAAAAGTGAAGGGGTGGTAAAGAACTTCAGCCTACACTCCAACTTACAAAGCAGAGAAAAACACTGAATTTTTTTTTCTGGGATGACAAATCAGAGGACAGGCAGTCAGAAACACCATCATAGAAGGTCAGAATAGATCAACCTTCACATGTCCCAGGCGATGTCCTTTTCCTCTTGATAGCAACAGTTTTCCTGAGGTGTGGTTAGAGGTGCAACGAGAGAAACACAATGTGTGGAATTGCAAGAAAGGGGATAGGAATGTTGATATTGAACCAAATGATGAGATGAAGGAGCCTCCCAAGGAGGAAACATATGGCTATGCATATGCATGGTGATTTGGATCAGGAGCACATGTGGCTAGATGACAGCGTGGCAATGCTAGGAGAGAGCAGTCAGAATCAGTCCTAAAAATGCTTACTTTCTCCTGTGTTGCTTCCCTATGGTGGGAAGATGGGTTTCAATTATATTAAAATGGATTTCTTCACTCTCTTCCAATCTGGGAAATATCTAGATCTAAATACATGTTCTTTGCTTTGTACTTAAATTTGAATTGGAGACACTGAGTTCTTTACATATTTTTATTTTGTACCTAATATGTGTGTATTATATATCTGCTTGATTAGTCTTTGCCATCGGTATTCTATCTGGTTGAATGATTTCTCACAAGTTACCTCAAAGTACTGAGTTGATAACAGTGATGATGCATACCAACTTTGTCTGCCTAGCATGACATCACATTATTGAGAATCTGTGGAACGTATCAGTATTTTTTGAACTTTAATCATGAAGGGATTATATTTGTCTCAATATAGTGTAGCACTGCTTGTGCTATAGATGAAAAATGAGGCCTATGACATTTAATAAATGTCATCTTGATATTATTTATCCAGTTGGTTTTGTTACATGTGAAATTGGAAAAAAATTATTGGGTCTAATTGAATATTTTTTACAGAGGAGATGATTTGGCTTCAATGGTAACTATAATAGAACTTACTATTTGCCAGGGACTTGAGGTGATGTATCGTTCAGTTGTATACTTGATATTACAAACATTTCTTCAATCTAGAAAATGTCTCATAGCAAACAATTTAAAACATCATTCACTATTTATAGCTCTAGACTGTGTCTCCTGAACATGGTATATATTAAAAATGGGCAGTTCTTATTCAGGCAATTTATCTTTCAGAAAAGATGACAAATGAGAACAACCAAATGAAATTTCAAGATGAAGATTTTTTTGCCTCTATTTTATTTAAAAATTCAAAATATCTCTTCCTTGTTTCTGATTCATATAATGTCCTCATACTCTGTGTTATTATCGTGAGTTTGCTGGGACTCTTACAGATTCTACTGCTGTCCAGAATCTACCTTTATTATACTAATTCTCCTAAATTAAGGATCTGCACCATTCAATGTTGATTTTAAGGTTTTGAAATCCTACAATGACTCAGAAATATAGGGGAGGTGAAATTAATTTTCATTTAACAAATATTTGTGGAGCAGTGGAACTTTTTCTGGGTACTGGTTGAGGTGCTGGAGGAACGGTGATAAGGGAGAAACATTTCTGTTGCATTGGGCTTATAGTCTATTGAGGTTCAACAGGTACTCAATATATGAAGCTCAACTCATCAGACAGTGGCTGGCATGGGGGGATCTAGGAAGATGCACTGCACACTACAGAGTAGCATGTATTGGAGCCCTGGGTGAAAGTCATTTTAGAGTGTTTGCAGTTCAGAGGAATTTCAATGGAGCTCCAGCACATAAGCAACGCATAGATAAGCAGGAGCGTAAGCTAAATATAGGAGACCATACAACAAGAGTCAGATAAAACAGGCTGTAAAAATGTGTTTTGACTTTCATAGTACATCATGTTCTATATCTATATGTGCTTTATATGAACTCTATCCTTTGGTTTCTTGAGGACAAAAGTCTGTCTTACTCATTCTAATGAAATTCAGACATCAAATAGATTGTTCTTTCCTTTGATATTTAAGAGTTTGATGTAAAATATTTGACATCAAGTAATGGGAAAACCAAAAACTGCATCAATCTTTTTAAAATATTTTATGAGAGTGAAACATAGCCACTGAATTAGTATAACTTGAAATTTAATTAATTAAATTGGAAAATTTGAACATCTTTCAGAAAAGCAATTAAGAAAGAAAACCCTACCCCCATAATTCTCATGTGATAAAAGTGAAAATTAAACTTAAAATGAGAAGTTTTATTTAATGGTGTAGTGACTGGCTATCAATATAATTTTACACAAGAATATACTATTCATGTCCAAGAGTTCATGTGACCAGGAGACATGGACTTTAATCTAGATGGAGCATAAAAGCTGAAATGGATATCATTACATAATACCAGAATCCTAGAAATTTTTCCCACTAGTAAGAGGTACTATAAAGACTCCACTTATTGGTTTAGAAGAAGCATTATCTTTTCTATTGCTTTCTTGGAAATTATGTGTGATATAAGAAATTAGTTACATGTCCATACAATGCATTGGTGTGAGCCAAAGGTATGCCAACATGTGATTCAAGTAACGAGAACGTTCAAAAACTAGTCTAGGGGCTGGAGCAGTGACCCCAGAACCACATTCACAATTGAGTGGTGGAAAAATAAAAATCAGAAGAAAAAATAAATAAAATTGAATCTCTCTCTCTCCTTCACCTCTCACTTTAAAAAAAATAATAATATAAAACTAGGGAAATTATGAGAACACATGGCAGAAAACTGAAGCAATTTCTGAGGATCAGTTTCCACTCAGGAGCACATGGATCTTCCATAGGAAAAAAAAAACACAATAAATCAAAAATACACAAACAGGAAAACCCCATTCAACTGCTGCTGATTTCCCATTAAATACGAAAGTCTAGTTAAGAAATGATGGCTCATTAATGATGAAAACAAACAAATAAAGCAAGAGGATTAAAACAATGGATATGTCAAGAGCTGACTATAAACATCATGGTAATAATTAGGTCTAAAGAAATGACTAAATATTACAATGAAAACGCAGGCCGAAGTTTAAATAGGTTGGGATTTTAAAAATACCCAAATAGGACTTGTATAAATGAGAAAGATAATTATTAAAGATGGATACAATAAACATAACAGATACAGTTTAACAAAACATAATTTTCAATGGGAGATGAGCTTAAGATAAAAACAATATATTTTGGGATGCTTGCAAGATATATACATATATAGTATGTGTATACACGTATGTATATACATACTAGACCTGGAGAAGAACAATTACCCAGCAAAGCAAAGAGAGAATAAGATGTAGAATTTTGTTTATCAACCAGCTTCAAAACAATCTTCCTTGTTTTAGGCTTCTTCTTCCCTCTTGGATTTAAAGGTATCTGATTCTTCCATTTCTTATGTCTTTTCTGTTCTCCCTGATAGAATTCTAGCTCACCCTTGGTTGTCCCCATTGCTAGCTTATAATTTTGCTCTCTTTGGTTCTTAGCTAGGTTATCATTCACACTTCAACTTTCTTTGGGTTTCAATTCTTTTCTTCTCTTTTCCATGCTTCAGTAAGTAAAATAATTATGAAAGAGATCTCATAAAAACTGATCTTAAATGCATTGAAGATGGAAGAATAGCAGCATCCACCTCCGCAGGATGGAAAGAAGGCAACAACTATGTAAATGCTTGTGGAGGTGAGCGGCTGTGGGTGAGCACTGGAAATTGACAACATTTAACGTGAAATTTGGTGAAAATCTGAGAATAGGGAGAATAACAAAACAAGAAGACCAGAATGCCCCAGCACTTGATGCACAGAACCTCTGTTGGGGTAAAGGGCCTAAGGAGACTGTTCCTTCCAAGGAGGTAAAGATGAAAGAGAAACAATCACAAATGGCACAGAAGGTTGCACCCTGCAGAAAAGATAGCTTAAATAGGTGACCTCAGGCTGCACAACAAGCCGGCTTCAGAGAAGAAATTCACTGCATCTCTCAGCAAACCCTCGGAGTCCTATGACCAGCAGCCATCAAGGGAAAGGTGTTATTATAAGAGATTAAACTGCTCTGGGAGTCAGAAAACTTACTTTTCAGGGTCCCTGTGGACACACTGCTGACTGAATGGGCAGGTGGCAGTCCTTGTTGAGGAAGTATGTTTGATATGGATGTGCTGAAAGTTTATGCTATGTGGAGTGTGAGCTGCAACTGGGAGAAGAGTGGACAGCATAGTAGTTCATCAATCCTGCCCTCTGAAGTGGAGAGACACCAGTCACATATGGTTTTATGGCAGGTGGAGGCAGGTCTGAAAGTTTGGATATCAAGGCTAGTGGACAACTCACTCCTACCCCCACCACACTAGCACGGAATTCAATTGCTCACCCCATTCCCCCATGTAGGTATTTGGGTGATCTTAAGCAATGGTTTTCCCATTCCTTAAGACCATGGGTGCACAAACTAAAATCCTCTTAGTAAATATCACCCTGCACAATCCACATTCTACCAAAACTTAGTTGGCAGGAAGGGTTTGCTGTGACTCCAACATTTCCCATGACTCCAGGGGGGTGCACAGATTAAAACTCTTCAGAGAGAATGGTCAACAATCCAAATGAAATGGTTTAAGAAGCATGCAGCCCAGTCTGCAGACCACCCTAAATCTGGGTGAGAGCTGAACGAAATTAAGAAAATGCAACAAGCTGAATTTGCAACCCACCATTCCTGGTATATATGGCACATGGCAACCTTAAAAGACCTGAGGAGAAGCACTTCCAAGAACCCAAGCTAGGAGGAATTTTTAATGGTTTTATTTATTTGTTTGTTTTCTCTCTTCTGTTTTTCATTATTTATATTTTTCTTACATTTTACTTTATTTTTATTTGATCTTTACTATTTTAAATGTATAATTTCCCTCTTCATTCTCCTTTTCTATGTTCTTATTTATGTATTTTTAATCTTTTTTATGTTTCCCTTTCTACCCCGACCCTCTCTCTCTCTCGGGCTCTCTTCTTGTCTTCTGTCTTGGTATCAGAGATCGAGCCCAGGGCCTCACACACATTGGGTGGATACTTTGCTTCTACCTACAGTTCCAGTTCAGCTGGGAGGAATTAAGTCCAACTCTGAACACAACTCGGTCCCCTGAGATCCTTGGTGGACACTTCTATTTAAAGAAAAAATAGATGTAAGCTCCCAGTGGCTGACAAAACCTCAGGATGGTACAGATAAAGGAAAACTGAGGCGCCCCCACTGTAGCAATAGAAAAACAAAACAAAACAAATAAACAAAAAAACCCAGCAGTTCAAACGATAATATCATATCTACATGGGTGTTCTACATTATTCACAGTATTATTTTCCCAGATACATATAGAGCTGATAAGTCTGAGGTGATTTCCACAGAAGGGGGGGGCAGTGATTTCTGCCCCTGACCCTCCTCATGAAGCACCAGGCTCCAATCAGATTACAAGAACTTCAGATCCTCAACACCACTGGAGCAACCAGCATCATGATCATTTTGAAGTAAAAGAACTATTATCAACAGTGCCTATGGATATTACCTACTCTGGATAGGGCTACTGTTCCCACAATAGGAATAGCTATTGAATACGTACCCACATACTCTGCTTCCTAAACAATGTCTGCCTCAGAGTCCCTACTTACAAGTCTTGCAAGGGACAGTTGTTCTCTCTGACTCTAGCCGTGCAGATTTTGTGCCCAAACCCAGGAATCACTACCAAAGAAATTATTGGGAGATTACATTGTGGGATTTGTTAGAAATAAATACAAAATTACACAAATATCAGTACTCCAAATTACAACTGGTAAAAGAAGGTTACATACCATCAAGTGGAAGACATATCCATCTGAGCACATGCATAAATACAGAATGAATACACACACACACACACACACACACACACACACAATGTGAAGAAAAAATAAGGTAATATGTCAACTCCTAAATTTCATATTTCCATAGTAACTGAGTCTAAAATATCCAAGTGGATGAAATGCTGGACAAAGAAAAGAATGATTTTTTAAAGTTCAGTGAAATACAAGAGAATATAAATAAACAGTTTAATGAATTAATACAGACAATGCAGGAAATGAATGAATACAGTAAACAAAGATACTGAAGAAGAACCAAACAGAACTCTTGGAAATGTAAAGCTCAATAAGTCAGATAAAAACTCAATTGAAAGTTTCAATAACAGACAGAAGAAATAATACTGGAGTTTGAAGATGACTCTGCCAAAATACTACATCAAGACAATAATTACAAAAGAAAAAATGAATGAAGAGAAAATAAAATATCTCTGAGAAGCTATTAAAAGATTAATTTTTAGTTTGGATATTATATTTCATTAAAATAATATCAGAAAATTTCCAAAATGTTGGGAAAGACATAAACATCCATATTTAGAAGCCCTATATACACATGTCTAGAAAAGAGCCTCTCTGTGATATGTTGTTGTGAAATTGCCAAGATTTTGAAAAAAGAAACTATATTAAAAGCTGAAAGAGGGAAATACTAAGTCATATTTAAAGGTGAACTCAATAGACTAAAAGATTTCCCAGAAGAAACTCTAAAACTTAGGAGAGAATGGAATAATTAGTATATTTCAAATTTGCAAGAAAGTGTCTGCCAACCTAGATTACTATAATCAGCAAGGCTATTCTTTAAAATGAAAGGATAAATAAACATCTTCTCACATGCAGATTGAAGAACACACTATTGAACAGTGGATCACTGAAGAAATCAGAGGGAAAAAATGTAAATTCCTTAAATCAAATGAAATGCAAACACAACATACAATAAAGTGTGGGATGTAGCAAAAGTGGTACTAACCAACAACAAAAAAAGTAAAAGTGACAATAGCCCCTCAATCAAAAAAGGAAAATTCTTAAATCGATAACCTTAAGAAGCTTCCCAAGTTCTTAGAAAAACAAGAACAAAGTAAACCCAAAATCAGTAGGAGAAAAATAGTAAGGATCAAAGCAGAAATAAATGGAATACAGAGAATAAAAAGTTACAAACTATCAACAAAACTGAGCTGATTCTCTGAAAAGACAAAAACAAATTAACAAATATTTAGTTAAATCAAAAGAAAGAGAAGACCCCCAAAATACTACAGATTAAAAAATGAGACACCACACCTGATACCACCAAAATTTAAATGATTGTTGGGAAATATTTTGAAAAACCATATGTCAATAAATTGGAAAATCCAGAAGAATGGACACATGTCTAGGCACACATGACCTACCAAAATTGATCTAAGAAGACATAAAAACATAAGTAGACCAATAACAACTAATGAGTTTGAAAAAGTAATGAAAATTATCTCCCCAAAAGAAAGGCTCAATACCAGATGGGTTCACTGCTGAATTTTCTCAGAATTTGAAAGAAATAATACCAATGCTCCTCAAACTAGTCCAAAAAATAGGAAAGGAAGGGAAGGAACCTTCCAAACCCATTCTATTAACCCAGATTTACCCTTACCCTATTAACAAGACCTGACAAGGACACAATAAAAAAAGTAAAAAAGGATGGAAGGAAGGAAGGAAGGAAGGAAACTCTACTCCAATATCCCTGAAAAACATAGATGTAAAAACCCTTAAAATGCATGCAAATTGTATTCAACATCCCCTTCAAAATACATATACGTGATCAAATTGGTTCCCTTCGAGGGATGCAAGGATACTTCAACACACAGAAATCAACAAACAGCATAGCCACAAAACGTAAGTGCAATTAAGGAGAAAAATACATTGAAATCTCAGTAGATCCAGAAAAAATATTTTGATAAAATTCAACATTGCTTTATGAAAATATCACCAAAAATTAGTATAGAAGGATCACACTTCAATATAGTGAAGGCTATATATGTGAAACCCGTAGTCAATTGTTTAAAAAATGGGGGGAAAAAAGGAAAGCATTTCCTCCAAAATTAGGAAAACACAAGGCTGTCCAATCTTACAACTCTTATTTACTCACTATAGTAATAGAAAATCTAACCAGAGGAATAAGACAAGAGAAATAAAGAGAAGGGATATAAATCAGTAAGGAGAAAGTCAAATTTTCTGTTTTGAGGTGATATAATTCTATACATAGAAAACCTTAAAGAAATCAATAAAAGACTTCTAGAATTGCTAAACAAATTCAGTAAAGTAGCAAGGTACCAAAAAAAACTCAACATATGCACATCAGTAGCTTTCATATACACAAAACAATGAATTTGCTGAGAAAGAAATCAAGCAAGCAATCCCATTTGCAATAGCCACAAAGAATGAGAGGATAAAGGAGAAGGTGAAGGAGAATCGTCATCATCACATCCACCACCATCATCACTATCATTTATAAACTACATCTAACTAAGATGTGAAAGAATTCTGCAATGAAAATTCATGTAACACTAACATAAGAAACAGAAGAATACATTAGCAGATAGCAAGATATCCCATTTTCATGGACTGAGTGAATTCATATTGTTAAATCACCATACTACCCTAAATGATGCATATATTCAATGGAATCACCAACAAAATAGTGATGACATTCTTCAAAGAACTAGAAAAAGCAATCCTACAAGGCATGTGGAAACACAGAAGACCACAAATAGCCAGAGCAATCCTAACCAAAATAAGCAATGCTCATTACATAATCACAATACTTGATATCAAAGCATACCACAGAGCCAAAGAAATAGAAAAGGCATGGACTGACTTAAAAACAGAATTGTACACCAGTGGACTAGAATAAAGGACCCAGAAATAAATCCAACTTCTTTAGCCAACTGATTTTTGATAAAAGTGTCAAAAACATACATTGGAGAAGGGCTAACCTCTTCAATAACAGTGCTGGGAAAACTGATTACTCACATGTAGAAGATGGAAAGTGAACATCTTTGTCATACCCTGTACAAAAATTCAATCAAAAATAAATTGAAGACATTAATATAAGACCTTAAACATTAAGAATGTTACAAGAAAACACTTCAAGATACTGGTATAGGCAATGATTTCCTGTACAGAAGTTCGGTAGATTAGTAAACAAAAGCAAGAATTAACAAATGGGATTGCATGAAATTAAAAAGCTTTTGCAGATCCCAACATGGCGAGCGGCAGGAAGACAGCTTCTTGTTCGGCTCCATGATGGGATGAAAAAACTTCAGGACAACTCCATTGCTACAAGGTGCGTTTAGTGGAAAATCATCACCACAACACAGTGCTAGTTACAGGGAGATTTTTGGAGGATCAGATGTCTGGGTGCAGCAAGTGGAAAAGAGGGATGTTATTCCTCACAGCCAGGACTCTGTAGCTGCTGATTGCTCCCAATCAATAAGGGAGTGGGGGAGGAACTGAACTATAACATGCGATCCATTCTGCCACAGAGAATCCAAGTTCTATAAGGAACTGTGCATTGGGCTCAACTAGAAACAGCCCCACTGCACCTCCACTGTGTAAGCAGAGAACAGAGTCTCTCAGCAACCTGCAAAGGGGGAAATGGGAGTCTTTTTGAACAGAACAGACAGCTCAGCAGGAGTGAGTCCGCATGCGGTTCAGAGCAGTTTACTCCACAATTGTGCCAAGAGCTAGCCACTGTTCAGAGGCTGAATCCAGAAGAAGAGGCATGGGACAGGCCCAGTCTTCACTTAGCTCTGGGGGATTCCAGCTTGTGGAGTACTAGGGGACATTGTTTGCCCTGTCCATCTCCACCCTCAGGTGGAAGGCTCACATGATAAGCTAAGGTGGGACAGGAGTACTAAGAGATCTCAGTCTGAGTTCAAAAAACCTGGAGGGACCAGAAGTGCAACCAGCAGAGGGAGCATTGAAAGCAAATAAACCTCCTGTGCATAAAAGCCTTAAGACTCCTGAGTTTCAGATCCCCAGGGAGGCAGGCAAAGGCCAGCCCTTGGGGTATTCCTTAATCTGATCTCTGCATGGAAATCTCCACCCGGAAAGCCCAGGAATGTGAGCTAGACACCCAGTCCTCTACTTTAGATCACATATTTCCAGACTGAGAGACCCTGGTAACAAAACTCAGGTGGACAGTGAACATCTGCTCCCAACCAGTAGAGAGACAGACTCAGTGATCATAGTTCCAAGTTTTCATCAAGAATTTCTTTTTCTTTCCTGCTTTCGATGTGTATTTGTGTGCCATCTGGAAAAGGTGAATGGCTCATGGACATATAAACATATTAGCTGTTCTTTTTTTTTTTTTCTTGTTTTGTTTTGTTGTTTTTTGTTTTATCTTTCTCAGGGTTTTTTTTTCAGTTTTTTTCCTGTTTCTTTTTTTATTTTCTCTTTTTCACTTTTGTTTCTTCTCTCTTCTCCCTTCATTTCTGAGCATTTTTTTTTCAATGTACATGTTTATCCTCTTGCTTGCTGAAGGTTGGGATTTTGTTCTGTTCATCTAGCATTTGAATTGTATTATGCCCCAGTTGCAAAATTTTCCGGTACTTGCTTCTACCCTTTATTATGTTTTCATCCTTTCTCTCTAATCTCCTTTTACATTCCCTTCTCTCTCAGGATTCTAAATATTTATACTGACTGACCCCTCATCATTAATGCTGTGTAACCATTACCTCTATGAATGCCAAATTCAATAACTATGCTTTGAATTCTGACATACGTGATGGTTAAATATTATTGTCACTGAAAGTAAATAACTAATACTACCATTCATTTCATAGGTGTAATTTAAAATTGTGATATAGTCGGTACTAAATAAGCAATTTAATACCATTTATTATATGCATTCCTTGTTCATATTGAAGATCTCTTATTAGCTAACGAGGAGCTGGAAATCTTAAGGAATGCTAATAGTTCACAGGTTAGGGATGTGACTTCTGAACATAATTTTCTTGACAACATCCCAACCCAAGTAAGGGATGGGGACAAAACTCCCTATCTACAGCCAGGACACAAAAAGGAACAATCAGATAAAGATCTCAGGCCAATAATTCACTTCAATTTAAGGAGTGAGAAGGAGCCTGTGAAGATTCCACTGCATACCCATGTGTGCCCAGGACTCTGGTCCTACCACAGCAGGAACACTGGACACCCTCAAGGACCCCCCACCCAGATACCACCCAGTTGTCATGTACACCTGACAGGTCCACATATATTGGGTCCATCCCACCACCAAGGATCCCAGATCCCAGAGCCAATCCCAGAGCAGTACATGGGATGGTCCATTCTGGGACTCTAGCATCCAGCATCACACCCCTACTGCTTAGCTTCAACAATATGGAGGGCTGCTCAGAAACCCCACAAGGTGCCAAATCTGAGCTCTGTAACCTAGATACAAACGGTGCAAAAAAACAAGGCTCCAGGCAGAAACAGCTTTCTGGAAGAAAGCAGTCACCAGAAAGGTAGAGTGTGACCCAACATTTGATGTGTAAGGAAGAAGGACCCAGACAGTTGTCTTACTTTCACACAGGGAACCCCAATTCAAAGATCCAGAAGAAGCTTTTCAAAGATGAGGAGTAAAACTAAAAGAGGTTCACCTCAAATCCACAACTTCCCTAGCAAGGAGTCCACAGTCAGAGAATGGGATGAAAATCTAGAACAAATTATCCATAATCTGATTACTCAAAGGAAGAATGAACTAAAAGAATATTTAATGAAGGGACTAAGTAAGAAAACTCAAGAGATGAAAATCTCTATTATCAAAGAAATAGACATATTAAAAAAAGAAGTAACAGAGCTAAAATCTGCAGTCAATGACATGAGAGGAACCATGTAAGAATTTAATAATAGACTAACTTCTGCAGAAAATAGAACCTCAGGTATCAAAGAAAGAACTTCTGACAATGAGGATAGGCTGAGCAAGCTTAAGCACACAGATGATAAAAAAGAAAAACCACTCACAGAACACGAACAGAATTTTAAAAATGTGCAGGATGAAATTAGAAAAAACAATCCAAGTGTAAATAGGATGCAGGAAGAAAGCAAAATGAAAACAAACAGTATAAGGAACATTCTCAATTAAATAGTTAAAGAAATTTTTCCCATATTAAAGTAGAGTCAGATATGCTCATCCAGGAAGCTTATAGGATACCTAATAGGCCTAATCAAATTAGAAACTCACTAAGACACATCCTATTCAAAATGTACAATAGGAAAATCAAGGAAAGAATATTAAAAGCTACAAGGGAGAAACGTCAAATTACATTCAGAGGCAAACCAATAAGAATCATGTATGACTTTTAAGCTCATACTCTGGAAGCAAGAAGATCACAGAAAGAGATCATTCAACATCTAAATGACCACAACATCAAGCCAAGAATACTATACCCAGCAAAACTCAGCTTCAAATTTGATTGGGAAATTAGAACTTTTCACGAAAAGATCAAACTTGCAGCATATGTGAACAAAAAACCAGCTTTAAAAAGAATCCTCCAAGATAAACTCCAGATACAAGAACAAGCAAGCACTACCCAAAACCCACGAACAGGAAATTCAGTAAAGTTATATGCTATTTATAGCCAACCAAGACAGCAGAGAACTTACTAATAAATCACAACGACTATGAACCACAACCATACAACTATTCTAACACTGTGAATGGTCTCAATGCCCCACCACTCAAAAGACATAGATTAGTACGTTGGATCAAAAAGTAAAATCCAACAATATGCTGCTTCATGAAACCCACCTTAACAGCTAATGATATCCACTGAGTGATGGTGAAAGAATGGAAAAAAATTTACTATGTGTATGGCCCAAGAAAACAAGCTGGTGTTTCAATAGTTCTATCTGACAAAGTAGATTTCAAACATAAACTAATCAGAAGAGATTCAGAAGGCCACTTCCTAGTAGTAAAGGGAACAATACAATAGGAAGATAAAATCATAGTAACTATATACACTCCAAGCAACATTGTTCCCAACTATGTGAATAAATTACTTCATGACATAAAACCACTTGTGGACTTGAACACAATAATTCTGGGAGACTTCAATACTCCTCTGTCACCAATAGACAGATCATCAAAGCAAAAAAAAAATCCACAATAAAGAGATCTCCAGTCTAAACAACACCATAAATCAAACAGACTTAACAGACATCTACAGAATATCCCACCCCAAATTGGCAGACATGGATCCTTCTCCAAAATAGATCATATTCTAGTTCACAAAGGAAATCTGAGAAAATATAAAAAGTAGATATTACTCCATGTATTGTATCAGACCATGACACCATGACTCTAGCAATTAATAGCAAAAATTATATCAGAAAATAAACATATACATGGAGAATGAATAATACCCTTTTAATCAAAGAGTGGATCAAAGAAGACATGTGAGCAGAAATCAAGAAATTCTTGGAAGAGAATGAGAATGAAGACACAATCTATCAAAACCTGTTGGACAGCATGAAAGCTTTCTTAAGGGGAAAATTTATAGGACTGAGTGCCTACATTTAAAATAATGAGAGATCCCAAATAAATAAGCTTATTCCCCACCTCAAGTCACTATAAAAAGAAGAACAATCTAATTCCAAAGCCATCAGAAGACAGGAAGTAATCAAGATCAGAGCTGAAATCAATGAAATTGACAACAACAACAACAATAAAAAGAAGTGATGAAACAAAGAGTGGTTCTTCAAAAAATTATTATTTTTTTTTAATTTTTTTTTATTAGAATATAGAAATACAGTTGAGGGAGAAACATTATCAAAACAGTATCAATCAGTGGATATAAACTTTGTTATTGAGGGGAAAAACCAGATCATGGATATCCACCTTGAATTTTACCTTTTGCATTTTCCCCCAGAAGAGCTCATGCGTTGAATGGATAGTTTGTGGAGGAATGACAT
>PVKS010014269.1:0-48731 GCA_004027875.1 Aplodontia rufa | reverse complement strand
AGCTCAAACTCCATTCGCCAGCAGGAGCAAACCTGCCCTCATCTCAAAACTCCTGCATCAACACTACCAAAGAACTTGAACTATGAGGCATGCAAGCAAATAATATAAATATTTTGCAATGTAAATCTTCTACTTTGATTTACATTTCTATAGAAACTATACATTTTACACATTTAACCCTGAGTCTCATGAGATAGTTGTAAATTCTGAAGAAATAGTGTCAGACCATATGTCAAAGGACAGGAGGGAAATTTCCTTTCTTTAAATTTCACCTGCATCAAAGTGCCCCACATTGCTATCCTGGAGTTAGGGATTCTGTCTGAACTACAAGAAAATTTTCTAGAATGAATAATAAATGAAAAATACAGAATTCTTTTTCACCTGGATACCTGACACACTACATGCAAATATATTTAGCTTGCTGATAATTGTAGATAAATGTGTTTACTGACTTACAATCTACCAAACTTTTAGTATTTAAAAATTTTTGACAAACTTTGAGAATTCCTCAACTGCTAACATGCTTGAATTTTTAATAATTTGTATTATTTTATTTTCATAATGAATATATAATTCAGTTCATGTCAACAGTGCAATGAGGGATTTAGATTTTTTTTTTATTTTGCAATTTAAAAGCTTGTAAAAATTATCTACAACTGATGGTACAAAAACAGCCCTGTTAATTATGAAAAAATAAACCTTGACTATTATGAGTATTCATACAAAAATATGGGATACACTAGTATAGAAGAATCAGGGAACAAATGTACTTACCATGTTAGGAATAGAATATCAGATTTTGAAAGGAAATTTAAACAAAATAAGTGAATTATTAATGTTGTAATAGTTCCTAATGACAAGATTTACTTTAGAGTAAAAGCATTTGTATTACTTTTATTCTGTGTTACAATGATGTTAATTATAATGATGATGAAAAAATAACTATAAAAATCTTACTATATACATGCTATTACTGAGAAAGAGTTAAATATTAATCTGTATATCTCTGTTGAGATTACTTTCTTTTCTGCTATGTTACTTAGAAATGAAATATAAATTCTTCTTTGGAACATAAATTTCAGTATGCATGTGGTTATAAATATTTATTTGCATAACACTCCTATGTTTCAGCATACTGTTTCACACATATTTGATGCCTAATAAATATTTTTTGGATAAATATATGACTAACATTTTGAAAACATATGTTATTAAAGGAAATCTAAATAAATGAAAGAATTTTACATTTTTAAGTGCTTCTATGTGAGAAATTATTTCAATATTTAAAAATAAGGAAGATTCTCATTATCCAACTTTTCTTAAAAGCAAGTAATTTCTGGGCTAGCAATTGAAAAAGGAGACCCAGAGACAATATACTTGGAAGTTATTTTGGAATGCATTGATTTTTTTTCTAAATAAAATATACTTTCCTTTGTTCTAATTATATGGCTACAACATTTGCACTCTGTAGAATTAAGAATGGCTATGCCATTTGTAGTATTTCTGCACCATTAAATTATGTAAATCAAATAATGTCATTTTATAACAAATACCCTCCTGAAATAGAGACAAAGAAGAGAAACGCTTGAAACTTACTAATATAAACTTTATTTAAAGACTATCCTCAGACAGAACTCAATAGCAGATAATAAAAGGACAATTAAATTTGAGGCAAATATAAAATCTATCTGGGGACAAAATGAAGAAACAACATTGAAGAATTAATAAGTGGTAGATACTTGTAATCCCTGTAACTTGGGAGCTGAGGCAAGATAATCACAAGTTCAAGGTTAGCCTCAGCAGTTTAGAAAGGCCCTAAGAATCTTAGTGAAATCTGTCCCAAAAAATAAAGAATCAAATAAGTCTGGGTATGTAGCTCATTGGTAAAACACTTCTGATTTCAATCCACAGCACTAAAATAAATAAAGAAGTGAAAGGAATTAGTAAATGCATCAAAACTGCAGTATGGAATTCAGGCATCAGGCATTGTTTCCTAGATCACTTTCCTACCTGCTAGTAGGTTGGTGTCTGGTTAATGTTGAGGTGAAGACCTAGTCCATTATTTTTTCATAATGTTACTAAACAAGTATTTCTCAAACTGTCTGTGGTAGAGAGCAAAGAGCAAATACCCTTCTAATTCCACATGGGCTATTACTTGCATACCATACAAAAAAGTGACTAGTAAAAAATGAAATGAAACTATTAATAAATCCCCATTGTTAATTTTTAAGTTGGATTCTATAGTCATAAACTTGCACCTCTATAGTGCTATAATGCATTAAGCATTCATTGATAATTGTCCTTATTTTGTCATGGGTTGATATCCAATTGAGAACTGACTTAGCCGATTTCACTATCAACACAATGTGGCAGGAATTGCCTACAAAGATTAAAGAACTTAGTTAACAAAATATTGTAATTCAAAGAACAGATTTTTTGTTGATTTTATTGTTTGGTTTGTTTTTTGTTTTGTACTTTTTTTGAGAGTTTTATAATCTAACCAATTAGGGAAAGACTTTTATTTAAGATGTCAAATCTTTATCCTGTTCCCTTCTCACTGTCAATCTGGTGACTAAAGATGTGCATTTGTAAAGTAGTTGATATGACATCTTGCATATAGACGGTGTTTTCCTCTGGTACATGGGCAGGAGTCTTTTATGGGACTGGAATCCAACTTGACCCCATTCAAACTAGAGTTTTATCCAGTTGTAAAAGTTGAATGCTTTTTAAAATTTTAATAATGTAGCACATTCTTTGAGAAGTTTTTTTTTTTTTAAGAGAGAGAGACAGTGAAAGAGAGAGAAAGAGAAATTCAATTTTTATTTAGTTTTTCAAATAGACTTCATTATTCCAACACTTTGCTGTGTATGGGGTGCTGGGGTTGGAACTTGCTTATACATGCCAGGCAAGCACCATAACTACTCCAGCCCCCCTTGAGAAGTTTTGACAGCACTATCAAACAAGTGGTTCATACTTGCCATTCATATTTTACAGAGGAATGGTAAGCTGATCTTAACAATATTAGAGGCAAGTAACATGTACTTTTTTTATTTTGTTTTTGTCCTTTTCTAGTACCAGGGTTTGAAATCCAGGAGTGTTTAAGTACTGAATAACATCCCCAGCCCTATTTACTTATTTATTTATTTATTCTTATTTTGAAACAATGTCTCACTAAGTTGTTTAGGGTCTCACTAAATTGCTGAGGCTGGCTTTGAATTTGCAGTCCTCAGACGTAGCCCACTAGGTGCTGGGATTTCAGGCATGCACCAACATGCCTGACTGTATGTGCATTTTAACCTCAGTCATGTGAAACTTGACATTGTTGAGCTTGCTTCCCAAATCAGCATTGATTCAGGGTTGATTGATATCCATGCACCCCTCCTTTTGACAAAGAAGATGGTTCAGAAACTTTTTTATGGCACATTTTGTCCCATCTCATGCCATGGTTACATACTAAGGGGACAGAGGTGGATGGCAGGGCTCTCCTTTGGACTCTGTTAATGGGATTCACAAGCTAATGGTTTGATCACCAAGCCATGAATCTTTAGAGTTACAATCTGGCACTAATACATTAGTATTTACTAATTTTCTTAGACTTTGCCATATGTAGAATATCTAGACTATGTTATTCTATTTCATGATCATTTTGTTTAACTGATTGGTCAGATAAACCTATATCTAAAATTTCGCAATACAATCTGTTATATATGTTTAGGTTTTGGTAAGAAGAGATTTATTATTGATATCACTATTTTTTGATTGATCTGTAAGTAAAAAGGGGTATGATATCAATTATGAGCTTCTGCCTAGTCTTTCTACTGTATGGCTTAGTAAATTTACTTGTGGTTAAAACGAAATAATTTCTTAAAATTAAACCTTGGGTAAGATCCTATCCAGAAGTAACCAAAGTAATCCTTTCCTTCATTCTATTCAAATAATTGGCTTTATAGCTTAGAGCTCTACCTTTCAAGTACCTTAGAGATGCATCATTTTTCTCTAACTGATCAAAATCCAGAATTCAACTGAAAAAATTTAAAGAATTTACTTAGAGACATGAAAAATGTAAAATATTTTTATTGCTTATGCTATTTATCTCTCCTGTAACTTTTTTTAAGAGAGAGGGATAAAGTGAGAGAGAGAGAGAGAGAGAGACTCAGTTTTATTTATTTTTTCATCTTGCCTTTGCTTCAAGGACACCTAGTTGTTTGTGTGGTGCTGGGTTCAAATCTGGGTCCTCAGACATGCCAGGAAAGTTCCTTAACTCCTGAGCTACAGCTCCAGTCCCAGCTATCCTATAAATTTAGGAAAATCATAAAGGACATATTTTTTTTCAGTTAAAATATATTTGGAAAATATCTATACCTAATTATCTGCTGCCTTTGCAGTAAGATCAATTGTAGATAATGTCCAGCAGGAGAGAAATTGCCTTGGGGCCAAACCTCTTCTCTCAGCCTATTCAGCAGTCTGTAGAGTGTTCCTCCTGTCACTGGTATCATCCACTGTCAAAGATATTCTAGACATTTATAGCTAAGGTGAAAAAAAGAAGAAGGGGAAGCCTATATATATATTTTTAAATGTTTGGGTGTTTCACATCTACTTGAATAACACCACAGCACAGCTTGCCTTCACATGAGCAGTAAGGAATTTTTCATTTATTTAGGTAATCAAGATAATATGCCAAAAAATAACACACTGGATAGACAAAGGTAAACCCTTTGCAAAAATTTATTGAGTTTATGAATTCTTCACTCATTGTCTTGATATACTGCATACCAATACAAGCTTTAGACCCATATATTAGCAATGAAAACAATAAAATGTGGGAAAAAATTACTTGGTAGCAATAAGCATCTAACACCTACAAATAAATCTAACAATATTCACAAACATGTGCACGAACATGAAAAATACACAAATTACTAGAAGATGAAAGATCTAAATAAATGGAATCATATACCACATTCATGTAATGCAATGTTGCTTTACAGCAATTACAATTCTTAAAAAGATCTTAAAATTCAGTGCAATTCTAGTCAGAATCCCAGCAAGCAATAATTCAGCCTACTTACTATACAGGCATACTAATTAATTATTTGAATATATGCAGAAAACCATAGGTGGCCTTAAGAAGCTACGTTTGTTGTAAGTGAATTGTATGATTATTTATCTAAACTAATTTTATGATTGAAGACGCCTGTCTTTTCATTTTCACTATCTCATTTAAGAAATTTCATGACAAGAATTTCTATAATTATTGCTTCAATTTTCTTGTTTAATAGCTGCTGTTGTACCAATAATTTTTAATGACCAAATTCTATAGTCTTAGAACTATGTCATTTTAAATAGAAACAATGATTTATAGATAACGAAATTATTTCAAAGCAGAATTTTTATTTAGGAATAGAAAAGTAGAGAGTGGGAGGGAATACAAAGAAAGTGAAGATGAAGTTGATTATGAGCTGAAAATTTGCATTTGTAGAAAAGGAAGTACTGATACTGATGCACTGAAGATAAACTTTGACTTTTTAACAATTTTATCCAATGACAATGTTTTCTGACATCCATTAATTATAATTATGGAATGTGTTGTTAGTATATTGTTCTTCTCCCTCTTGTCAATCTCAAAGCATGAAAAGGAAGGAAGTTACTTTTGTGGTATAAGTAGAATCCGTCTTTTCACTGTCACAAATCTATTGAAGAAAACTTACATGTATTCATTTATAAAATAATATTATTAGCATTCATATTTAATAATGTTTCTTTTGACTCTTCTTAGCATCAGTAGCTCACACTTGTCCATTTTACTATTTTGTAAGCACCATTCACTGATCCGTATCAACACCATTGCTATATTCTTACATTCTTAGTCTATTGCCTCAATGGAACATATATAATTGTAATTTAACTAGCATTCATTTTTGGAATACCCCAGTGTTAGATATATTTAATTCCAATATACCCTACCTAAAATACATATTTCCATATAAGCCCATAATTATTTATATGTGAAGTTATATACATATATAACTTTATATGCATATAATTTTATAAGCATATAATTTAATTGTTCATTTATTCTATAGCACAATAACAGTTTATTTTCTAAAGATTATTTGATTTCAAAAATCATACAATTTCTTGTTTTGATCATGTTTTTTTAAAAACCTGAAAATATGCCAGTAATTATCACTTTATATTGGGACTACTGGAAAACGATAACTTGTGTCTAGTATTTTTTGGTTCAGAGATGGAGTGGAATTCTGCCCCAAGAGGTATAGTAATCAAATTTGATAAAATTTATAATTGTGAGCTTATGAAATATGGATATAATTTTTTGGAAATTGAAACACTGCTAAAATGATGTAAGATCTTTCAATACATTTGGAAGGGGTAAATGCTTTTCATATTTCGGATAAAAATGAGCATTTATTGTGATCAGATGGTAGAATGTAAAAGACAATAGTCTAAAAATACCTTTTCAAATCTATGTCCATGTGTTATTCATACATTTGTCTTGACATGACTGCCATGGGATTTTTTTCATGACTTCTCCTTAAAATACAGAGATCTGGAGATTAGTTGGATAGGATTGACCCAGTCAGAAATCAGGTGAGTGTTTTAAAATCAGAGAGATGTCATCACTTGGTAGCACAAGTCAGAGATATTCAAAGAATAACAGTGATTTGTTATGACATGAAGTCTCCATTGATAAAAATGGACAGTCACGTCCATGTGTGATGCTGAGAAAAAGGATCTGAGATCATCCTGCAAAAGAATAAAGTGGCTCTAGGATGAGATCTGACCACAAAGCTAGGAATTCAGTCCTCAATAAGAAGGAACTGGATTCTTCCAGAAACTTGAAGGAGCTTTTCAGTGGATTTTTCCCCAGAGTTCCTAGAAAGAACTCAGGTACCTATATCTTGATTTCAGTCTTCTGAGAAGCAGTCAAGCTTGGATATCTGAGCCATTTATAGATCTTTGATCTAACTAAAATGGTATGTTTAAGTCTGTACATAAGTGATCCTTTGATACATAGATGTAGAAAATGAATACAGAAATCAATTTGAGAAGGGCTCTTCCTTCAGTGGAATTCTGTTTTACTTTCTCATTCCATGTGTTTTCACATAAGTTAAATAATAATACCTGTTCTCTATTCTTTTCTATCCATAGTAGTCAGTCTCATGCTACTACCAGCAACATCACACCGAAAGCCCATATTTGCATTCCTAAGCATAAATAGACAGTTAAGAATGTAAAATTAAGAAAAAAAACACAAGTAAAACAAAGGACATGAAAGTTCAGGATCAGGAAAAACTAAGTGTAAGAAACTTGAAAGAATTGAAAAAGAGGCATTAACCAAAAAGAAAAAAGAATGAAACAATAAAATCAAAATAGTTATAATTATTGACCTTGGAACTATAATAACAATAATATTAGTTGCCTTTATTTTTAAGAATTTTCTAGAACTTTATATTTGTTAATTTATTGATTTCCTTTGAAAAACATAAAATATGTACTTTTTGGTCTTGATTGATAAGGCTATTATTAATCAAGTGACAGGTCAAGTTAAATAATTTGCACAAATACATGCTTCCAGGTAAAAGGAGAGCTGAAACTTGAACTAAAACAGATTAATTCTAGAGACATGTTGGATCATATCAATCAGAATAAAGAACACACAAGAAAATGAAAAGCATATATATGTATACATATATACACATATATACCTGTGTATAGTTATGCATACATATACGCATATATATATTTATATTAGAAATTATAAATTCATGATGAAATATTTAATTATTAGCTAGATATATGGACTATAAACAAGTATAGAGAAAATATATGACAGTAGTGTATATTATGTAGGTATAGAAAATTTTCTAAATAGTGAGTCCTATGAAATGGAAAATATAGAAAAAGAAATCATAAAAAAGTGGAAGCCTTCTTCCTAGATGCGAAATGCACTGAAATGGACACATCATTTAAAATTGGGCCTAGATGTACATTTGTACACTTTTGGAACATTGTGTTAAAAATATTTTTTTCAGAAAATAAAAGCACAAAAATGTTATTGTTTCAAAAGGACTAGAACTGACTACCTGTGATTCTAAGAGCATTCTCTGCTCAATATTTTTGAATTTGTATTATTCAACTGATGTACATTTAGCTGAGGTGAAGAGTATGCACATTGTTAGGGAAATATAAATTAATTCTGATGTTTTATGCTTTAGACTAAATTATAAGTTAAGATATAAAAAATTGTTACTGCTATTAATCAAGATCTAACCATTAATGGATATGAAAATATGACATACAAAAAGTCTATACAGGACACTTGTATGAGAACAGTTACTCATACCTTTACCTTTTCTAGAAAAAGTAATTATCAAAAATTTGTACCCTGCACCTACTAGAAGAAAATGTAGGCCCAACACTTACCTTAATAAGATTATCAAAGTACAGGGAGTAAAATTAAAAATAAATAAATGGGATGACATCAAATCAAAACATTTCCTCACACCAAAGGAAACAAAGGAGTGAAGATAGAATATACACAGTGGAAAGCAATCTTTGCCACCTGCTCCTCAGATAGTGCATTAAATTCCAGGATATAAAAATAATTGAAAAAACTTAACTACAAAAAAGCAATCCAATCAATGAATGGGAATGAAATACAGATGATCAACAAATATGTGGAAAAACGTTCAACATCTCTAGCAATTAGAGAAATGCAAATTAAAAACACACTGAACTGGAAGCTACGCTAAGTGAAATAAGCCAATTTCTAAAAGCCAAAGGTTGAATGTTGTCTCTGGTAAGCATAAGCTAACCCAAAATTAAGGAAAACATCAAAGGAATAGACAAAGATGCAGGAATCAGAGGGAGGAAGGATGATAGGGATAGTTCATGGAATGAATCAGACTTAAATTTCATATGTTCATATATGAACATGGTGTGAATCTCATCAAGAAGACACTAATTTTACAAAAACTGTAAGTAGATTACAGAAAAATCAGAAATCAGAAGAGTAGAGGGAAGAAAAAAAGTGTGAAAGGAAAGGAGGGTAAATAGTTGGGGCTTAATTAGAACAATTTATATGCCATACTTTTATAATTATGCCATTGTATGTTCTATTGTCATGTATACCTGAAAAAAGCCAACAAAAATGAAAAAAAGATCATGAAAAACTGTGAATAAATATATATTATGTAAAACATACACACACACATGTATATTAAAGCATGAAACAGAATATCCACATATAATTAAGTGAATATCAAAGTTGGGAACAGGGTTGAAAAGAATGGAGATGTCATTCTGCTGCATCCTTTCATATTAGCTGATGCAAAACATTAGCAAAAAGAAATAGTCAAGCTTATTGCTAAAATTATGGATAGAACAATGTGGGTTGGCTTATGGGAGAAGCTCTTTCTTATAATAATAAGTAGTCATATATTCTCTTGATAAAATAAATGCTATTTATTCCAAAAATATTTTGAACACTTTTTATCACATCATAATTTCAAGTCTTTTCTGGCTTCGAGTGACTGATTACAATCATAGGTCATGTCTTTTGATTAACAAATTCAGAATGTTAATAATAATAAGCTACTTGGTTTTTTTCTGCAGGAAATTTTTGTGTGTTGCTCACACTGCATTTAAAATTCTGTTAGATTTGATGCATTTAAAAATTAGTATTTTTATAAAAATGTATACTTTTAAGAGAGGTAGAATCCAGCACTATAAATATCAACATTGATTCTTGTTTAATTACTTCTTGAATGTTCATTTATTCAGAAAAATATATATTGAATATTTACTTTATTAATTATAAATTACTTATCCAAATACTTCCACTATTTGGCATTTAATGAGCTACAATAATGCTTTACCAACCTATCAGTAAGAGACTACTGACAAACAAATTTATCTTAGCATCTGGATTATAACATTTAGTAACTTTCTGAGCATTTACTTTTTCCTTTGCATTATATAAATGACAAAAATATATTTCAGAAATACCTGATTTCTTTGTCTCTAGCATGCAAGCACAAAAAATAATTTAAGGCACTTGAATATGAACAAAAATGTAATGTGAATCAAGGACCAAATATGTTCTAAGTACTTTCATATCAAACTGTAGTTTATTGTTATAACAACATCTTGAAATAAATCAGATTATGGTCTGAACATTACAATTGAACAGGAAAGAGATTATATCAAATGGCACTGTTCTTGGTATTGACACCAACCAATCTGACTGTTTTCCAAAATGTGGAAATTGTGACGATAATAAAAATTAAGTTTACATCTGAGTGTTTTGCATGCATTGTGTCATGTTATCCTGCCCCAGCAATGTTGTGTTGCAGTTTGTAATCTGATGAAATACCTCCCAGAAATCAGGAGGAGAAATAAGGTTAAAATAAGCCCAGTAGGTATTCTAAATCTGAATAACCCTCTTGTGAACTTCTATGTTTCCTAAACTATAATATACTTATCGTTAGATTTCCTTAAAGTATAACTACAAAAGTAGTTATCTCTTTTTCATGGAGAGGCTTGCCATGTGCCTTCCCTGTTTGAAATAGGATTCTGCATTAACCCCAGCTAATGCCCATATCACATACATTTTTTGAAATTAAAGAAAATATATTCCAGGAAAAGACAAAGGCATTGGATGGGGGGCTTCAATTAAAAAAAACCACCTCAAAATCAATTAGATTAGTGATTTTGATTTAAAATATATTGGCTTCTCTTAGAACAGATTTCATCCATTTCATGTCTTTTGTTCCGCCTTGAAAATGTAGGAATTTTGTACCATTGTTTTCTAAAGGGCAGATCATGCCTTTTCTATTTGGTATAGTATTTTCAAAATGTCATGAAATGGCAGAGAGTAAAGAATCCTGGAAACCAAGAGAAACAAGTTTTACATATATAATTACCAATGAGACAGTAGAAAAAAATATTCTCCAGGCTTTTCAAGTATTTGTTTCTAAAGTAAGCATGAATATTTCAATTGTGGATATATTAAATAGAAAATCATCTCTTGATTTCCTGTATGCAGATATTATACTTAAGATATATATGACCACAATTATTGAGAGAGATTTCCTAAATGAAAGCAGGTTTAGAAAGAGAATTGTTTCTAATTTTTGCTTCTTTACCCTTCTGTCCCTTGATCTAGTAAGATAGATGATGGCAAGTGATATAACAAAATTAAGAGATTAAATGCTTTGGGGAAACTTTGTACCTTTCTTCTGCTTACTGAAAATATCATTTTTTTCCTGTGATCTCAGTTATTTTCATGCTTTCCAACACAGGCATCAGCTCCTTTGATGATATATACATTTTAAGACCTTCTTGTACCCAGATTCATCACGCTGATAAATATTGTTATCATGTCACACATAACACATATCTCAGTGGCACATGAAAAGCTCTCTATTTCTACTGCCTACGTCTCACACTTCTTTTGAAGTCAGGGCTCTAGTGGTGGATTAATCAGTGACTTGGAGTTGAAGACCTTGAAGACATCATTCCCTCTTTTATTTCCATCACTTCCTTGTGTAACCAATCTGTAGATCCCATCTCAAATACTCATTTGCTTCTTTGGCTGCTCTGCCACTATAAGCACACTTTCCCATTACCTGGTTAGAATTTTATACTATCCTGTTAACAATGAATTTTAAATTTCTAGGTCTGGAGCGGGGGCTCAGCAGTATTGTCCTTGCCTGGCATGTGCAAGTACCCTGGTTCCAGCCCCAGCCTAACATATACAACTATGAAAATCAGATGAAAAACTAAATAAAATTAATTCTTTCTTCCTCTCTTCCTCTCTCTCTCACGTTCCAAAAAAATTCCAAAAAAATTAAATTTTATGGCACATACTTAAATTCCTTAGAACTTATCACTACTTCCCTGACACATCTTTGAAAGTATTTTCTGCAAACAAATACAGACTACACCACAATAGCTATTAGCTTTTCTCTCTAACTTACTGATGTCCCTGCATTACATTGCAAATACCATTACTTGTCAGAAGAAGGAAAAAAAGGCCTATCAAAAACTGGCCTCAATCAAGTTCTTATTTTTCATATTCTACTTCTCACACATACCTCATACACCACAGTCTTAATACACTCCTCACCTTTCATCAGTAAAAAGTTATTTTATGATTGTTTCTTAACACATTTTCCTTTGCATAAATTAGACTATCTGCCTTCTTCATCCAACAATTAACTCATATTTTAAGTTTAATTTACTATTCCATTTACTCTTCTTATTGATTTATCAGTTTTTTATTTTCTAATTGGTGCATTATAACTGTACATACCGATTGGATTTGTTGTTACATATTCATAGATGCACATGACACCACAATGTAATTTGGTCAAAATCCCCACCCCCAGCACCCTCTACCTCACTCCTCCCATTGCCTGGTCCCCTGCCTCTCCTTCCAGGTCATATATGTTTCTTAATATACACAAGTATAGTGACCTAATTATTGTAACTATAAAGAACATTTTTTATATACATGACAATATTTTACAAAATCACATACTTACAAATACTTGGAGTGTACCTTGTTTTAACTCAGTTCCAACATTTTTCCTTCCCCTCCCTTCCTATCACCCCTTGTCCTTTTTAGATAAATTTGACAATAGGATTAAACATATAATTTTTTATAAACACACACAGTATAGCTTTTTCTAATTCAGTCCCCAGTATTCCCCACCTCTTCTCTAGTTATGAATGTAACATAGTGAATCTCATCAATATACAATCCAACAGCTCACTAAAAAAAGGACAAAAAAAAAGACATTGAGTAAACATCAGAAAGATCAGTAGAGGCAAAATTGATTCTTAAATAAAGAAATTTGAATAATAATTTACGGGAAAATTCCAAATTTCCAAGCATATTAAAACATGTTTATTCCTAAGTCATTTGAAACAATAGTATGCCATTGAGAAATGAACTACAGAAGGAGAACAAGCAGGTAAAGGATAAAATATATGCTTTGCTGGATTTGCTTACATGCCTTTGGAGGCTGGCTAAGGAGTTCTGAAATCTACAAGACAAGTAGTCAGGAATAGAATATCATGGGTAAGTCAAAGTCTCAAGGGCTCAAGCTGCTGCTTATATCCATAAAAGTCAGACATCACAGCACTTGAGGTCTGCCCCGTCATTTGGACTCATTCTTGGAGTGGAAGTCCTCCTCACAATCTTCTCAGCTTTGAAATTCTATGTGAAGTCTGCTCTCCTTTTGGGTCCATTCAGCATAGACTTCTGTTCCTCATGTGAGACATCTCCCTGCATGGAAACTACTTTTATCCTTCTGAAACCCTTTACTCAAAATCATGTCTGCAGGGTGCGCATATCTAGTTCATCATACCAGCCATGCAACTATCATTTCCTCCTTGGCTGGGTCCTGGCACGCACCTCTCTGCCTCTGCAGCTTCCTTAGGCCCAGAAGCGGATACTTGACTTACTCTGACACATCTAATGTCTTTATGTCTGAATTATTCATTAACGGAAGGGAAGAGACAGAGGAAGTGATTCTATTAAATGTATGGCTAAAGATTTTTATATTTGAGAGTTTTAACAGATTCTTTTTTAATTATTATATTCACTTTTAACAAACTAATATTCACTTTCAAATAATATTATAGTACTTCATAAAGAGAGGTACCACATATTCATGATGCTGTCATATATTTTATGTTGTAAGTTTTACAATACATTGTTGTATTCTTTAAACCACCAGTAATACTTTAAATGAAATAAAAGTCAATTAATACATAATAAAATAAGCATTTTTAAGTTCCCACGCATCTACTCTCTGTGGTGTTCATTCTATCTGGTACCATCTAGCATAACTTTCCCTTAACCTGGTCACCTTCCCTCAACCTTTCTAATGTGGATAGGCAGGCAGCAAATTATTTCAGCTGAAAGTCTAATTATTTGATATTTATTATTAAAAATGCTTTTTGGGAGATGAAATTTTTTTGTTTCACATTTTCTTTTTCCTTTATCATCCTTTGTCTTCCTGTTTATCCTAAACTTATTTATGTTTTTTATATTTATCCTCAATGTATTTTGCTTATTTTCCTATACCTTTAAGTAACTATTTGGATTTATTTGGATTCCACCAGCTATAAGATATTCAGAATACCACACAGAAAATGTGAGAGTAGAAAACTGTAAAAGGCTTTAATATTGTATTTTGAAAAACAACATTATTGTATCATGTATTACATTATGCATTATTGTTATTATTGTATTATGAAAAACAGTGACCGTATGAAGGAAAGATTGAGAGACTCTTACACCATGAGGGAGCAAGATTGGGCCTTTTTTTGTGCTACACTATGACAACACAAGATTCTTCCTAAACACAGCCTCTGCTTACTTAGAAAATCCTTATAAAGGAGAATTACTTGTTGAAGAGATTAAACTTGTTTTTAATGTTCTCCCAAATTCAAATTTGTATATACCAGTACAGAATTGATCACAGTGTGACTATTTTCCAATTACTGTCTTCTTGAGGTGGTCTGGCTTTCATACCTGCTTTCATACCAACCGGAGCATCTCATCCCACATATGAAAGTGACCCTTATTCATCGTTCACCTAGGAACTGCTTCTCTTTATATTTTTGTGTACATAGCTGTATATCACAGTGAAATAAAAGTATAATTTATTTTTAATATTATGATTTCTTATTATTTCTGTAAGAGTAGCTATTAAAATCTTTTATAACCTAACCATTAATAAACTTTTCAAGTCCCACTTTAAAATGTTTTTAATTGTATTCCTTGATTCTCCTATGCAAATAGGTTGAATCTTACAAGAGTTCACTTTTTCCCTTTATTATAAAATTATGTTGTTTATATTCATATTTTTGTATGTAGTATATAGTATCCAACATACAATATAATATATCCATCAATTTTTAATCCTTTCTGTATCCACATCTTGATTTATCTTTCTATAGGTATCTTTCATGCATAAGCAACTAGGTCTTCTTTTTTTATATTTTAAGTCCCCAGTATACAGTTACAATCTAATTAAATAGGTACTGAATTAATAAATGGATTTATGATTGAATAATAAAATTCTATAAAATGTGTTTAGAAGGAGTTGGCTTAAGTGACTTAGATATATGCTTCTGGGTGGGAAATATAAAAAAAAATCATGATATTTTATCTTTCGGTTAAAATCTTAGAAACCATCTTAGATAATTATGCAAAATTTCGGAAAGGATATAAAATATTACCAAAGGAAAAAATTTAATTATTGCTCTTAGATTATGCACTATGTTACTGGGGCAATTTGTTGCAGTCTCTTGACTTCAAATTAGTAAACTTAACCCCAGATTCTGATAGAACATTAGCGGGGTGCAGTCTTCTTTTTTTGAGAAAGAAGGTTCTACACACTCAGTGTCTCTATTCACTCACACGTAATGTTTTCAATGTAAGTTACTTGTGTAACTATCCATACCCTTGCTTTTACGGTACATCTAATACTCACTCCTATAGTCCTCGCCTCTTGAGTTAATAAATTCAGATCAATCTATAAGTGGCAACAGGTTAGCATTACTCAGGTGAGCCAGGGTAATGAGTTCAGTAAGAAAGAAACCAGTGCATTCTAACATACCAATAATGCCAGATTAGTTCTTATGCAGTGCTTCATATAAGAAGACCAAGAAATCATTTTAAAAGAGGAGATAGTCATCACAGTGGCTTTCTAGTGCTGGGGAAGTTATTGCTATAAATGAAAATGGACTGCATATCAGCTCTCTTGTGTCCCTGGGCACTTGATCACTGATTTGCATATCCCGTGACATTTCTAATCAGTTGTATGCACACAACTATTTTACATATAGATTGATGTTCTGTATCTTTCCATACTATTTATTATCTTTTGCAAATTTTTGGTTATCAAAGATCAAGATTTGAAGGAATATAAGGGAATGACAGCCTCCAGTGATAATTCTATGTCTAGCTAGGGCAGAGGTCAATCCAGCCAAGACATCTAAGGAGCTTTGGAAAGAGGATCAGGCAGCTACACAGAATGAGGTACACGAAGACAGAGAACAATGAGATATAGAAGCAGAACCAGAAAGACTGTGGGAAGTTGGGCACTGATTCTGGGGCCAGGAACCTCCTAACTATAACCCAAGTTGGGAGTGTACATTTGAAATTTAACCAAAATATTTGAGATTTATAGGAAATGTGTGTTTCTGATTAAGACCAGCAGAGGTGCTGAATGATGTCAAACTTTGTTACTAAACTTTAATTCCATTCTTATAGAATTTCTGGGTGTTGCTAAAGGCTGAAGAAATAGAATATGCTCATTGTTATTGCTACACCATTTCCATATTCAAAAGTTTGCTTAAAAATCTTTAAAAAAAAAAGAATCCCAATGCTCTAGTGCATTTGTGTCAATATCCGGATGGACTTTTGAATGTATCACTACAAGAACAATGAAATTAAAATATTCTATTAGGAAAATATACATAATACTATTTGGTCTGCAAAAGAGAAAGCTGAAGGTATTACAGCAAGTTTTTTTCTTAATTTTTGTTAATTACACATGATGGGTTGATTTTGACATAATCATACATATATGCAATAATGCAATATAATTTATTCTGTTCCGGTCTCCAGTGCTTCTTTTTTCCCTCTCCTCCTCCCTCCCCTGGTTCTCCTTTCTCTCTCTGTTGATCTTCCTGAAATTTATTTATATATTTAATTTTAATAGGTGCTTTAAAGATATAAATAAAGGTTAAGTTACAAGTTCTTTTTTATATGTTTTAATTTACTAAAAGGGTAACAAGATCTTCATCACTTATTTTACAATTTGATTAAACATAGAAAATTTAGGGATTTTTGAAGTTTAGAAATATTACTATAGAATAATGGAGAAAAGTTAACTCAGAAGAAAAACATCCTAGTAGTAAGTACCTTTAAATAAATTAATACATCTTCTTTCCGTCAAACGAACATCACAGAAGGGTTACAGGAAACTCAATATTTGATTATATAAATTCCTTTCAGATTCCTCATGTGCAATTCTCACTATTAAGAAAGGGACAATTAATGAGCTGAGTGATAAAGAACAAAGTTGAATGCAACTAAGACAACTACTACTACTACATATAAGTTAAGGATCCTTAATTTCCTAAATGACTATATGTCTGAATGACAAAGAATAATAGTTTAAATACTATCAATTGTTAACTTAAATAATATTTATTGAGTCTTTAGAAGCAACTAATACTCTCTACAAAAGAAGCTTCTCAGGTTTCTTTTTTCTTGGAATTTTGTTCTTTAGAAACAGTTTAAATATGAAAATATATGTGGAAGATTAAATATGGTACCATGTTTTCAGAATGTTGTAGTCCATGAGTTTGAAAATCTATACACTGAAAATAGTAAAACTAATATTCAATACTATACAAAATCTTGAGTTTACTAGAAAATGTAAAAATGTGTATTAGTTATATTCTGTAATGATATGCAATTATTTGTATAAAATTGAAATACACAAAGAATTAAGATTATTTATACAAAAAACCAAAGGAATATTTTCATACATAACTAGAAGTTCAAAAGAAGAACATAGACTAAATTCAAGTGTTTGTTACAATTAGGACAACAAATTAGAACAGATTACTGTTGAATGTTGTTCTGTCTGCTTTATAACAATTCAGTCTTATCAAAATAAGGTAATAAAATTTTTAAAACCAATGTTATTAGCAATATCAACAGCATGATTACGTGCACTCATTCACTTTTTATCCTTCTGTGTAGTAAAGATCGCATTCTAGCTAATGTATTCTAAAATAATGAAAAATAAATTATAATGTTCCAAAAATAGGGACTTCATATTGTTAAAAGGGAGAAATTGAAATTAGGGATTTTTTTTCTTTGTTGTATAATTAATTACCAAATGGAAATAATAATCTATAAGAATTTTTAACCCAATCAATCTGGAAGTCTCTTGCTAAACAAGTAGCAGGAAGAATGGAAAGAGGCTTTGAAGAGAACCCACTAAGGGACTATGTTCCTTGTCTCTTGACAAAAATGTACATGATAACAGATTTGAAGAAGTTCAGCTAGATAAACTGCCTAACTTTCACCTGTTTTGCAATTCTAATGTGAGCCATTCCTCTGTGGAAATCTTAATAATCTTTATAAGTCTACTCACATAAAAATATGAATCTTAGACTCTCAACTCTGCATTCTAAATAAACGGAAACGGAGTGAGTGCTTATGTGGATTTTTATTCCAGGTTGTCATGCTTTTCTGAGGAAGTTTAATTCTTGAAGTTGAATGAAGGTTACTTTGGAGTGGTAGGATATGGGCTTCCAGCCAACAGCCAACATAAATCCTCTTCTGAAGAAGACAGGTATAGATTAGACTTCAACTTATTTCTACAAATGAGTCTTCAAGCAAAAGACTGGTATAAATGTAAGAAAAGCAGAGACACAAGGGAATATAGTCAACCTTGATAAGAACCAGCAGAAACAGTCTGCCTTGGCTTCCAGTTTGGAATTATCATGCACAGAATATAGAAGAATTATGTTAATAAATAGTAAATAAATAAAAATAAGATAGGAAATATCTTTAAGAAACAATATGTACAAGATCATATGGATGATAAATATAATCAGTTGAAAGGAAAATTATAACTAACATAACTAAAATTTAGAGCACAGAAACAATGATTAAAGATAGTTTAAATAGAACAGGGAATCAAGGAAATATAACTTTAGAGACTATGATCACTCAGAAACAATATTCTTAGAAAATGGTGATAGCCTTCTTTTATATCTTGTTACGTACGTATTTTTATATTTATATATGTATAATTAAATATATGAAGTATACATTTTATATAGCAATCTTTAAACATCTGTCTAGGAGAATTTTTTTCAAATATACAATGCATGTATGGGAAGACTAAAATTCAGAATGCACTACATTTGTGAAGAGTTTGTTATTTCAAACAGATATAACATGGAGATTATAGCTTACTTAGGAAGGAAGAAAACTAAGAAAATATTTTGCATATGTATGTCACTAGTACTTGTTTTCCTTATCAAAATGCATGATTCTATAGTGAAAGATGTTATGTAAATACTGAGATGTAGAATTGGACAAATGAATAGTCTACTATCTATGATCAAGCTCATGAAGAAGAATTTAGACTCATGTTGCATATCTGGGGATTTTATGTAACTCCAGCAATGAATTGTTACCAATCATGTTTGGCTTTCTCTGTTTTGCCTGAGAAGTTTTATAACTGTCAACTTATAGGATCATTAATAATAACAGTCATTATCAAAAGTGTCATGACTTAAAGTTCTCATGTTATTCTGTTTGTGAGTTGTTTTTTCAAAGTAGAAAGGACATTTTACAACAGATATTACATTTTCTGAATTTTTTTTCTTATGTCTTCTTTCATCTAACACTAATGCTTCTGTAAAATCAGTCTGTGAAATTAACATATTGGTGACTTACTATATATGAAATAAATTGTATTACCCATAACCTATTTATAAACCTAGAATGTCATTTCTCTTGACATTATGGATTCTTCAAAAAAATTCCATCAAAATGGTTGTTAATCATCCTTATTTTTTAAAAAATAAAATAAAATATTGATCCCTTGAAATAATTACTGGATATTTTAAAAGTTCATTCCTTAATTTTCTGTTTTCTGATAGTATCAATAAGTGTACTAGAGACAATAAATTCCAACACTTTTAGATAGGCATTTTATTTGAGTTTCTGTGAATTTGTGAAATAATACAAATATTAGTATTTTAATAGCTTGAGGGAATTTTTTGTTTTTGCCATTAAAAATTTAATAATGTATAAATTTTAAGCAACAAAAATGTTGATCCTGATCTGATTTCTGAAATGACAATCATGAGAAAATAATATCTATTTTTCTGTAGCTTCTGATTTACACAAAATTGTTGTACCAATGGGGAAATGTGCAGTTCCTTAGAGGGATGTGGGGGGGTGGGGCAAGGCACTCACATACCTTTAGATAAAAGGGGCAAGAAAGGGTGGGCAGGGTTTGAATAGAGATGTTTGATTACTCAATCTGTTGAAATGTAGTTTTCTGTAATTAACACTACAATTGTGATATTTTCTCTATCATCTTAATTTAAAAAATAGACATTTGAAAAGAATCAACATCATAGGCAAATTAGTATAATTAATATAGATTTTTTCCTTATTTATTTATTGGTGCATATTAATTATACAGAATATTAGGTTTCACTGTAGCATATTATATATTCACGTAAGATGATTTGATGAATGTTACTTCCTAATACCTTCCCTTTTCCTTCCCCTCCTTGATTTTTTTCCCTCTAACCTAATAGTTGCCCTTATGCTTTTATCATATCCTCTTTTTATCCTTTTCTTTTTTAGTTCATCTAAGCATCCACATAAGAGAGAAAATGCATTACACTTGTCTTTTTGTATCTGACTTATTCTGCTAAACATGATGCTTCCACTTTCACCCATTTCATTACATTTGACATAATTTCATTCTTCTTTATGCCACTGTGTGCATATAGCACATTTTCTTTATCCGTTCATTAGATTGCAGTTATCTAGACTGATTCCATAACTTGAATTGTGAACTGTGCTACAATAAACATGCATGTATCCCTAAAGTATGATGATTTAACTTTTCAGAAAACATGGAGTGGAATAGCTGGATCATACAGCAGTTTTAAATAGACTAACTTAGGCCATTTACAGTGTAGTCAAAGCTGCTAAACATGGCTCACGAAGGCAAAGAGCTATAGTGCCTTGCCTGTTATAGTTCCAAGGACAAAGTTAAAAGTTTTAATCATAACTGAAATTATACTACAAAGCGGGTGGTCAGATTTCAGGAAATAATTCTTGCTAAAAGTATTGACATTTCTTCTTTATGAAGCTTCATAGGGTTTCAGAATAAGGAAGACAGATAACACTAGTTTCAGAGAATAATTAACATAGTGAGCAACCTGAGAACACTTTGTGACTATTGAGATCAGATGGGAAACTCATGCCAAGTCATAACTACAATATAAACTATACTGGTAAAATAGTACAGTTACTTATTTTAATATTCATCTTATTAGTTTAGGTAGAAGGACATGTGAATTGATAACAAAATTTAATCTATTATAGTTCTGTATAGAAACAATTACAATGAATACTGACTTTGAAGTCACATTGCCAGGTTTTAAAACTCAGATACATCCAGTTGGGTGTTCTTATAAGGTCATCTAACTTCTTTGCTCCTTTTAAATTAAAGTACAAATGTGAAAATTAAATAAATCATATAAACTGCTTAAAATATTATTTGACTTCATCATACTCCATGTTAATTTAAGAACTATAAAAAATAGATGATGGATGCATAAATAAATGATAGATGATAGCAATGATAGATGATGATTGATAGATATATTGTTAGGTGATAGACATACAAGGGTAAAACAAGTTAATGGAAGAAGAAAGTTTGACAAAAGAAAAAATAATATTTTAGAATTCACACTAGTCTTGCAACTATTCTTATCCCATAAATTTAAAGATGTTACTTACAAAAAGCATATTTTCACACTGCAAAAAAATGTGGAGTGATATATTTTCCTACTTGTGGCCTTAACTAATAATTTTATTTCCCTTTCTTTATAGTTCATAGTGACATTTTTGGTTATTTGGATAAGAGTAACTGGAAGTACACTGACAACACTATTAAATTACTTGTGACAGTGGCTGTAGATTAATACAAATGTCTTTCCCCCAAGGACATGCTTCCGAAAGTCTAACACCATGAATTAAAAGTAAGAATTCTGTATGATCTATAGGAGAAATATAAAAGGCAACTATGTGAACTTCCCTGATATTAAAAATAGCATTATCACTTCAGTTAAGAATTTTACTCTATCAGAATAAAAAAATTGATTAAAAAGAATATAAAATTTTTGTTCTAAATATGACACATTATATTTATATTACAATAGTAGGCATGAGTAAGAATGCAATTCTTATTTAGGTTTTCATTTATGTTATCTATATTGAAAAATATTCTTCTGGAATCTTTCACTGGAGAAGAAATTTCCAAAAGTGAATGATAAATGAAAAAATGTTCAAATTAGTACTTAATTTTTAGCAAATAATTTTGAATAATTAATTTTACAAAAGATCTAGTGATCTTTTATATAACATAAACTGAATATCCTCTCTTAAAATTTGACATATTGTCATCTTACAGTTTAGAAACATGTACATCATGTACAGCTTATGTTCAAGACATCACCTGAATATAATAGGGAAATTTTTAAAATTAACCGCAAACTCACCTTTTGTGATTGTTGATACATTTTTTGTGGGGTTTTGTTTGTTTGGAAATCCCAAGTGCATGCTTGTTTGTTGGAAACACTCATGTTCACATATTATTATTACATATTTTAACATTAAATTATATGCTTACTCTGTTTCATCTATTGGTCTGTCTACCTATTGATTATCTGACCGTACGTCTTTTTTTTTAATACTTTCTAGGTATTGTAAAAACATATAATATAGAAAAATAATACAATGCAAAACTTAGCTAATCTCTAAAAGATGTCCAGAAAATACCTATAAAGTAATTTTGTTCATGATCATAGGAAACAGATACAAAAATGTTCAAGAAAACTATTTAGATTGGGTAAAAAGTGCAAAAATTTCATATACTGATTAATAGGAAAGTGGATATTTAAACAATGATATAGTCTATATATCATATCAGTTATTATGAATAAAATAAGAGCAAAATAAATATTAAAGTTTTATTATATTTTACATATGTTGTCCTTTTTATTTAAAGACAAAATGAATTTAAATGTGAAACATGTACTTTTTAAGTGTATATGTGATTGACATAAGTTGTAGTTTACAAAAAAGAAAAATAAGAGAATTACTATTGTTGCCTTTTGGAAACTGGTTTTATCAAATTGGGATGGGGAAACATATAATAAAAATATTCCCTTCCCATTTCTAAGGAGCCAGGGTCTTGATATGTGTACACAGTAGTTATATGTCTTATTATTACATTATTAAAATAGCTAACAGAGAAGCAGATTATGTAGAGATCAATGATAAGAGTGTGTTTTAAATAGAGATGATAATTCCTTTCTCTGGAGCCCCAACATACATATACATACAGATCACAGACACACCTGCACACATAATACCAGTTAATACTAAGAACGCATTCAAAATAAATATGAACCAATTACGCAAATGTGACATTATTAGGAAAGCTATAAGCATAATCAAGTACAGAATATTTAAGTATTGTGTTTGACAAGTTATGAAAATAAGAATCCTTCCTAGTTCAGGTTTAAAAATAGATATTCAATGTCTTCCCTTATTTCTGTAATGTAAGGGTCATTCTCCATTTTACAACAAGCTGCCTCATTAAAATTCACAGTAGTAAATCAATGATTTTGCTACTAGTCAATTTAATTGGTCTGTTTTAATATTTATTATTTCCATTTCAAAAAATTATGTGCTGAAATTGACAAATCTACCTTCATTTTTATCACATGCATCTCTCTGAAATACTCAATCCTTTCCCATGGGAGCAATTAGGTTGCATGGCCTTTCTTAGGCATGCAGTATATAACTGGCTTCAAACTATGTCTTCCTATATAGCTTAGAGTACAATAGAATGTAGAAAAATATCTTAAATAAGGTACAATGTCCTTTAATTAACAGAAGACAATATAAAGTCACATCAGAAACATGGATAAGGAGTTAAATAATTTATATTTTGGTATTTAGACAGTTTTGGTATTTAGACATTTGGTATTTAGACAGTTTTTAATTGAACTTCACATTATATCTATTCAAAATGGACACTTTTCTTTTTTTCAGATTATCCAAATGTTTTCTAGTTTTCTTAAGGAAAAATGAAAATAAGCAATCTGATTTATTTTTGCATTACATCAAAAATAAAACAAAACAAATTATGCCATATATATTTTGTGAATTTGTTTTTTTGCTGTTTGCTTGAATTCACAGACACACTCAATATCCTTTAATTTTATTACTATATTATTTTTCAAATAAGTTGATATTATTTTAAAGTCATTACCACATAAGCAACTTTACAAAAGTAATTTCAAAAATATTCAGTGCAGTTTTTTTAAATAAACAAAGAACATTACAAAGAGAGAACACAAAAATATGTATGAATGTTATGAATGCTCTCTTTTTCAGTTGTGTAAAAGTACTGTAACAAATAAGAATATTGTATAATAGAACACTGCAAACAAATAACATATCAGAAACTGTATATATACAGGCTGGAAAATACCTTTCCAAAGATTCATTTGCCTATATTCTTGTTCATTCTAATGATTTTAGAAAATCCATATTTTCATGTCATTGCATATTTATGCTTGCCACTAACTGAAAGTTTTTTCCCCAATAAAATTTGTATATTGAAACACACTCCCTACTGTGACAGTATTGGAAGTGACAGTTTGGTAGTTCATAAGAACAGGGCTCCCATAAGTGGGATCCATGTCCTTACAAAAGAGGCCTAGTAGCTCATTTCCCCTTTCTCCTTTGAGAACCCAGCTGCCTTTGAACCAGGCACTGTTCCTAACCTCTTACTTAGCAACTTGATTTTGAACTCCCCAGTATCCAGAATTTAGAAAAATATATTTCCTTTGTTTATTTCTTTCTCAATCTAGAACACTGACTAAGACAGAAATTTATACTGAAAAGTGAAATTGTTCCTGTAATGATTACTTAAAAAAATGAAAAATGGTTTGGTAGCTAGCAATGATTAGGAACTGGAAGATTTTGATATGTGCCCTAGAACAAGATTTTGTTGTCATGAACTAACTGTTAAGGTTGATTCTAATTAAGAAGCAAAGAAAAGAAATCTGTAGAAGAAGCCTTTAATCCTTTTGGAAAATGCCAGATACTGAATAGAGTATTGGTACAAATATGGATGATAAAGTTCATTATGACAAGGTCTCAAATGGAAATGAGGAATATATGGAGGAAAGACAGTTCTTGATATAACACACACAGAAGAACTTAGCTGAAGTTGTGTTTGTGTCATAATGTTTTGTTCAAGTTAGAACTTGTGGGCAATGAAATTGGATATTCAGCACACGAAATTTCTAAGTAAACTGTAGACATAGTGACCTGGATTCTGCTTTATAACTTGAAGAAAAATGAGAGAAGAGAGTTGGAAAAGATGGAATTTTTATTCAAAAGGGAAGGGTAACTTAAAGATTGTGAAAATTCTCGGCTGGTACATGTAGAAAATGAGAATACATGGTTGGAAACCAAAACTAGTGTATGTCCAAAGAACTGTTAGATAAGATTATTAATTAGACATCACAATTTCAGCCAGGAGTTATCATTCAAGGCAATGAATAATAATCCTACAGACAATTCAGAAAGCATCAGGGCTATCTCTTCCACCACAAACTCATAGTGCAAGAGTCCTGGGACCAGAATAATGTTAAAGGAGATATGCCAACACCTGTGTGTTCTCTTTACCCCACATTATTGTACACTGGTGCCAGTATACCAGGCTGTACCAGATGTAGTTATAACCATCTGGTGTAAAATGCACTCAGCAGAGCTTTTGGGTCATAGATGCTTTGGCCTGGATTTCAAGGAATGGAGGCGCTAGACAGAGCTCTGGACTCAAGACCCCAGCACTGCCTCAGAGATGCCACCTACAGAGATGCCCATACTACTGGGGCTTAACCCCTTCCTGGCAAAGATTTAGGGCAAGACTAACATACCACCCCAGTGGTTCCAAAAGTAAAGATCTTCAGCACAATAATTATGGAAGGCTGGTAATTTAACCAAAAGAAGATTAGTCTTCAGTTGTAAGGTCTAATGTAATTTGCCTTGTGGAATTTTGAACTTGATCTGGAATTGTTATCCTTCTTTAATATTTCTTCATGTTGAAATAGAAATGGCTATTTTATACTGATCCTGCCATTGTACTTTGGAGATACAGAATTTGTTTGATTTCCCAGGCCCACAGGTGGAAAGGTATTTGACTTAGGAGATACCTTGACTCTTGGCAGTATCTGTTTTAGATGATGTTTAGTTGAGATGTTGGAATTTAATATTATGACAGCTTGGCAGAACTCAACAATTTTGGAGCAATTAGGAGGTATTGTGTGTATTTTGCATGTGAGAAAGAATAAATTTGGCAATACAAAGGTAGAATATAATGGTGTGAAAGTCTGGGTCCTCTCAGTGTTCATATGTTGAAACCCTGTGATTGTATTAAAAGATGGGATCTTTATGAGGCAGTTGAGTCATGAGACAAGAGTCCTCAAATAAAACTTTTGTGCCTTTATGAAAGAGAGCCCAGATAATTTCCTGGCCCCTTCTATAACAGTGAAGATAGAGGGAGAAGCCATCTATGAACCTGGAAATAGGTTCTCAATCTGCCAACTAGACACTCAATCTGCCAACACCTTCCCCTTGGTTCTCCCGCTTCCCGAAATGTGAGAAGCAAATCTCAATGGTTTAAACTTCCCACTTTGCAGTACTATGTTACATAATCCTGAATGGACTAAGGTAATTCTTTGTCTGCTGTCAACTAGGATAGTGCAAGTGACATTTTCTATCATATCTTTTTATAAATAGTTTACTGCTCTTGGAAAGCAGTTTAAATAATTGTTGATGCCGATTACATTACAGCAATGGTGTCTACTGGGAAACTGAGACAGAAGAAAGACTCCACACCACCCCTTTCAAACCCTGATTCATAAGATCAAATCAGAAAGATTTCAAACATGTTGCTCAGAGTAATAGGAAATGAGTTCATTAGAAGGGAAGGGAAAGGGGAAAAGGAGATATTCTCAACGGACAGAGTGGGTCCTCTCAGAGAGAAGAGGGATGGTGTGCCTCTCCTGCACTCCAGTTTTATTATGGATCCTACCAAAGTTTCCAGAGATTCCCATCTAGGTCCATTTCTTGACTTTTCACTGAGAGCAGGATGACATCAGACTTTCAAGTCCCCGCTGCCATGACAACTCTGTGTCACTTTGGCCTATGCTTACCAGTTCTATTCGGATTCTTAGCCATAAATTCTTACAGATTTTATGGTCAGCAGTAATTATCATTATCTCCCTGATTTTCAGAATTTGGTCTGTGAAAATGGACACAAAAGTCTTCCCCTTCAGGGTAACTTGGATTCCTTTTATCAATATTATTTCCAGCCTGCATTTCTCCTGTGGATAGCATGAAGTTTGATGAGGGATATGATGTATACTGTCCACTTAAGCCAGGCAGGGCTGCAGGTGAATTGCTTCTTAGAAAGGAAACACGTGGGGGGCAGCACAGAGAGCCCTTTTTGATGAATTATTCACTTAACTTTGTGTTTCCACCACTCACATCTGTTTGCCCCTCTTAATGAGAACAATTGCTTTCTTTGTGTACAATATTTTGTTTTTATTGGGAAAGTAAGTAGGTATGCGGTGATGAAATAAGAGATAAATTTAAAAAAGAATAAAATTATATTTTTAAAATCTATGATTATAGATCTTTCCTAGTTCTTTTCTAGAACTCTAATAAAATCTAGTAATATATACATTTTTAACTTTTAGGTTTTCATTGTACAACATTTCACATGCTGCAATCTTAGTTAACCACCCATCTGTGGTCAGATATTTAATCTTGGATATGTGATGTTACAACCAAACTTTATTTAAATAAGATATAGGGTTCTTACTTTGTGGATTGTTATGCTAGATTTGTAGAAAGACTGAAACTGAAATGAGTCTTTTTGAAAATATTTCTGGTAAAAATAATGGTGAAGCAAGAGGCAAAAATATTGTTGTGGATATTCCATCTTACTTCTGGTTTTAAAAATGAATATTTTGTTCTTAGAAGCACAATCTCACTGATCACGACCCTGCACATGGGTCTAAGTTGACCTCAGTATTCTTTCAATGGTGACACTCTTCCATTCATCATTTTGGATTATACTTGAACTAACATTTTTATGCACAAATATTCTTCTAGCTTCTTGATTGCCCACTTTTTGGTGCCAAATGTCATGTCATTGCTATCAGTTGGTAATAGATGTAATATAGTAACTACATATGTGACCCCTATAGCTTCATTTTTTATGCCTTCAAAATAAATGTCACAAGCATTTCTTTCTCTATGGCTTCATGAAAAATTTCCCTGAGAAGAATGTCTCTAACATAAATTTAAGCTTTAATTAGGAGACTATCAGTCTCTTTTATACATTTTGATGGATTTATGGTTCCCACTTTGGAAGTGAACCAAACCATGCAAAGCTAATCTTCCTAGCAGGAATAGCCCTCTAGAACAGGACAAATGAAAGGCATCTAAGTAATAGAGACTCCCTATGTTCCTAATCAAATGTGTGGGGAAGTATTTAATCAAAGAAAAGTACCATGTAATATTAAACAGAAGCACTCTTTTATATACTGATAATGTTTCAAACTCTTACATCTTTAAGAGGTGTGTATACAGAGTAGATGGACATCAATTCAATTTTGGCACTTAAACTTTAATTAATTTTCTCAGGATATGTTTGAGTGGTAACCATACTGATCATGTTGATATATTTTTCTAAGTTTTATGAAATAGAAGGCCATAATGGCCTAGCAGGATTGCAGTTTGTTAGAATTTCATATTTACAAGTTTTGTTACTGTGTTCATAAACATTCTCTTCTCTTCCCCTACAAAATCCTTTTAACTGTTCTTTAAAAGAGCATAAACAGACATTAAAAAAGCAATGAAGTAACTGTCATGTGTAGAAAAACACACTCCCTAGGAATTATTTAAGATATTTAAGTAGCTAAGGACAAAGACAAGCAGGAAAATAACAATGGAGGAAATATTTCTAAGTCTGGTATAAATTGCTGTGGTGTAGCTTCACAAATTGTACTTCTCTTTAAATTTCTTTGTTCTGATAACCATCTCCAAATTGGATGATCTGTCATAACAAAATTCTTTGAGAATTATCTGATGCTTCTTTCATATGCTTATAATTGAGGTTAATGCATAAGATTTTTTTTTTTTTAAAGAGAGAGGGACAGTGAGAGAGACAGAGAAAGAGAGAAACAACTTTATTTAGTTTTTCACATGGCCTTAGTTGCTCCAACACTCAGTTGTTTATGTGATGCTGGGGTTTGAACCTGGGTCCTTGTGCTTGCCAGGCAAGCGCCAAAACCACTGATCCACTGCTCCAGCCCCTGCATAAGCTCATTTTATATATTCTTCATACATTTTATTTCTGCCGAGACCCTGATAAAATTATTAATTAAAATTCCTATTATTGACTTCTACTCACAACATAGATTTAATGTCAAAGTAATATAATTTAATTTCCATGAATAGGTAATATCTTATTTACTTTTTCTAATCTGCACCAAAGTTAACAGTATTTTGATCTCTACCGACACAATGGTTGTATATATTTTAGAAATGTAGACTGCCTGATATCATGTAGCCATGTAGTATCAATGTATGAGGTTTTCTTGCTAGGCTTTAGTTATGTAAGACTTATCCTTTGTATATGTGTGTGTGTGTTTTCCTACAGCAACATAATTCTCATTCTCATTCATGTATATGTTGTGTAGAACAAATAAATGAGTAGTTTTATTTTATTTATTTTAATTTATTTAATAGCTGTTTGAAATGGGTATTTTTATTAATGTTACCAAACAAATTTAATTTTATTTTTCCCAAAATTTTATTTAAAAAATTTTAACTTAAACACTCAATGTTTAAGATTCTAGACAGCTCTTATTAAATAAGAAAATCCATGTTTAAATTTCTCAAATTAGTTATCATTTTTCCTTTACAGTTCTGTTTTTTCCTGCGGCTATAGTTTCCACCATCCTCCTCCTTCCCTTCTTCTTTCTCCTTCTCCTCCCCCCTCCTCTCTTTTTCCTCTATGAGGAAAGGATTCAGTTTAAGATATTATCTAGCTCTACATGTCACCCTGCCTATAATCCTGAATACTGTCTCAGACTAATTTTTTTCACTTTATACTTCGCATTTTAGTGTACATGACAATAATAAAGCAAGACAAATTAAAAGAGGATAAAAGTGTCTTCAAAAAGTCAACTTGTTTTGTCTAACAAAGAATCATCACATAAAATGATGCCGGTTTTGTGGATGTCAGGTTCATTTCCACTCAGAGTTGAAGAATGAAACAAGGGGCGCTGAGGCAAGCATAGTAGATAGACTTTAATTTAAGAAACTAATAGTCAGCATAGCATAGGGAAAAGAGCAGACTTCCCCCAGAGTGGCAAAAGGGACAGAGCCATAGAGCCAGTTAGGTTTGCCCTTTATGTATGATGTCTTCTCCTCAATTGGTCATTGCTTCCTTGCCCCTGTACCTAGGAAGTGGCCATGGGCTCTAGTCTTTGTTTCATGCCTCAGGCACCAATAGAAAGAATGTGGTTTCTTCTGAGGTAGTTTTAGGAGAGATAGTAAAATGGCTAGGTAGTCAAGACAATGGGCCCCATTCAACCACACCTAGAAGCTAGCCAGGAGAAAGTCATTAAAGGACTTGCTCAGGGCCTTCATATGCAAATGACCATGACCACCTGTGGGAGCAAGTCCTTTGTCCCAGAGGCCAGAGAACTAAGTAGTGGGGGTGGACATAGATAGGAACTTGGAAAGAATTGCTATCTGTTTTGCATAGATTTTAACCAATGATTTTGGTGGTTAGTTTCCATATGTTTTGGATAGATTTCAACCAATGATGTTGATGCATTTCTCAATGCCTGTTTTACATGAATGTTAATTATGCTCATGCCCAAGATCAATATAATCCCTGGTCTAAGTACATTAGATGGTGTCCTGCTTCTAGGTATCCCTCTGCCTTGCAGACCCTCTTGGCACCGAACTCCTGAGGTGAATTTCCACACCGAGAGCTACAACACCAAGCTTTTAACTGGGGAGCTGCTAACACTATTTCAAATGTAGACACCTGCAGCCAGCCCAAATTCCCAGTTTTACCTGGGAAAGCTGCAAACACTAGAAGCTGGCTATTTTGGCTGCTGGAATCTGTAGTCAGCTCAGACTCCATTTGCCAGAGGGATTAGAGAATCCAGCCTCATCTCAAAAACCCTGCATCACTTCCGAAGCAGAAGGGAGTATCTGGATCCAAACTCATCTTGCTAGACCCTTCTTATTAGCATTGGGATATCATATTGATCTTAAAGGAAAAGAACCATTTTTCCATTGATTGACTCAAACATTCTAACTACTCTGACTGCCTAAATTTCCCCCCTGTCTCAAGAATACCACTGAAAAGTGGTCTTTAATGTCCCTGAGAGTAAGAGTAAGTCAGGAAAAGAAAAAAAAAAAAAAAAAACGAGATTTGCTGCTAATTAACATCTTCCACCACTGTGGCAGCTATTGAGTTAGCCCTTGAGTGTCACTTGGGTTCTTAGTGTAACAAGGATCCTGTGACATAGTACATGTTCTTCCTGCAGCCTGCAGGTTCTTCAAGTGCAGAAACTTCAGAGCAGGCAAGGAGCCTGAACCATGCACCAGCATTACAGTGAGAGCTGGATTAGCACCCATCCCATGTTTTAAGGTTTTTAATATGATTTAAAAAATAATAATTCAGTATCCTCAAATATCAAAACAACATATAGTCTTGTCACTATTGTTATCTTGGCATGCTTAGAATTATATACCATTTCAAATGGCACAGGCTCTATTCTTTTGAAAAAAAATAGGAGTCTTTTTCACTTTCTGATAATCTCTGATTTTTTATATGATAAAACAAGAGAATTTAGGGCTTCTCAGAGCAAAACTACTGTATCTGTGATGGGCTTTGCTTTCATTATGTTTTTATTAGCATTTTTCAAGACATATCAGTCATTTTGGTTCTTCATAATTGTTTTGTATTTGCATATAAGAATCTTTCTTATTTTTGTTCTGATTTCAAACTAATGTTCCAGAGAGTAAAAACAAATTTGAATCCTCTAATGAAAATTCATGTGAACAATTTGTCATAAGAAGAATAAACATAATGATATTATAGTTCTCCAGAGGGGGCGAAATAGTTCACAGTAACGTTAACTTTTTAATAGGGTGTTTGAGTTTTCTTCACATACTTTATGTAAACTTAGCTGTAAACTCTGTTTTCCTGTCATTTGAATTACAGATTCTGTGCTATGTCAAAATTGAAGATCATTTGCTCTACAATGTTAAAATCTCTGTCTTCAGTGAATGACAACCCAACTGTCAATCTGAACTGCAAGATGTGTCCTGCTGTGAGCATCAGGCAGTGAGCACACTAGCAGGCAGATAGGTGCAGAGCTTCTCTAGTACCAAACAATGAAGACTATGTTTTCCAGACAGGCCAGCCATTTAATCTGTTCACATACTTGGCTATTTTACAAGAACTGCATTCCATTAATTCAGGATCATATACGCTTTTCATTTTTTTGTTTTTGTTGTTTTTTAAGAGAGAGAGACAGTGAGAGAATCAATTTTTATTTAGTTTTTCATGTGGCCTTCATTGCTCCTACACTCTATTATGTGCACAGTGCTAGGGTTTGAACCCATGGATTTGCACATGCCAGGCAAGTACCCTAACCGACAAGCCACCGGTCCAGTCCCTGCTTTTTGTTTTTGCAGGTAACTAAAATTAATTATTTAACAAAATATTAGGAATTGTATCAGTGGTTAAAGAACATATGTTATTTTGACATTAACAGAAGACATTTTGCCCAAAGAGTTAGGGGCGAGATTGTTACCTGAAATTTTAAAATAATAAATGGAGGAGAAGATGGTACAAATGAAACAAAATGGATTTTGTGTTGTGAATTGTTGGTGCTGGATAGTGAGTACACAAGGATTCATATCTGCTATCCCTACTTTTGCATATGTTCAAAATTTTCTGTTTTAAAAGAAATGATTTGAAAATGAGAAAAAGTGTTTTGGATAGATTTGGTATAACTTGCAAGTAGCTTAAGAACTCCAGGCTAGAGACCAGGTCTTCCCTTTAGTGAAAAACTATCCAAACAATCCTTGAAATTATTAAAACAAATTCTGAGTCAAGGATTTTGTTTTTACTGACATTACAAAATATGCATAATTATTTTAAAAATAAGTTTCTTGAACTTTAAATGATGATGTCCAATGTGGTAATCTTGATAAAATAAAGGACAGAAGACTATGCATTAAAGGGTATCTAGCTTCCATGATAATAACACAGCAGGCTAGTCACTAAGAGATCAGGAGAGAGCATCACAGCAGACATATAGCCAGGCTGAAAGAATAGATGAAAGGGATGCAAGGAAATACAGAGAAAAGGAAAACTACTTTAAAATGTATAAATTAGCAGTGAAAGTAACATTGAATGAGCTACATCTTTTCTTTTCTTTTCAAATAGTGTCCACTGGCTCCATTCTGCCTGTTGTGAAGATTTAAAAATAGAGCTGTTGATCTGTTGTACCCAGTAGCACCATGGAAAGATGAGTAAACATAGCTCAAATTATCTGGGTAGAATACTGTGATGAGACACTATTCCTTTTTTAAAATGTAAACTGTTTCTATTAATCATTTCTTATTAAGAAATCTAGTTGTTGTACAATCAAAAATGCTTCCAATGAAATAATATGTTATGTATATATTCTGAAAAGTAGCTTTACCTCTTTGAGCCCCCCTAATTTCTCACCCTTATCCTTCCTTCCCACCCCCCTCCTCCCTCCTTCCCAATACATCTCTATGAATGCCTTAGGTTGTGTGTCACTACACTTTTGCTGGGTTTAATATATGAGAGTTGACCACCTTTCACACTGGCCAGGGTCTAGCTCCAGCTTCCACACATGAGTGAAGACATTTGACCCTTGACTCTCTAGGTTAAGCTAACTTCATTCAGCACGATTTCTTCCATAGCCATCCATTTACCTTCAAAGGTTGAAATATCATTCTTTCTAATTGCTGAGTAAAACTCCATGGTATATATGTACCACAGGTTTTGGTTCCATTCATCCAGTGAGGGGCATCTAGGTTGGTCCCATAATTTAGCTATTGTAAATTGAGCCGCTATGAACATAGATTTTGGTGTGTCCCTGTAATGTGCTGATTCTAAATCCCCTGAAAAATACTCAGGAGAGGAATAGCTGGATCATAGGGTGGGTTCATCCCTAATTTTTTGAGAATTCTCCACACTGCTTTCCAGAGGGGCTGTACCAATCTGCAGTGTGCTAGTAGTGTACCTATCTCTCCACAACCCCGCCAGCATCTATTATTGTTTATTTTCTTCATTGTTGTCAATCTGACTGGCATGAGGTGAAATCTTAATGTAATTATTATTTGCATTTCTCTGATTACTAGTGATTTAGAGAACTTTCTCATGTATTCATTGGTGTGTTCAGTGCCCTCTGTTGAGAAGTTTCTGTTTAGCTCTTTGGCCTATTTATTGATTGGATTGTTAGTGTTTTTAAGGTTGAGATTTTTGAGGATTTTATAGATTCTGGATATGAAGCCCCTGTCAGAAAAATCACAGGCATGATTCTCTCTCATTCTGTAGGAAGCCTCTTGACAATTTTGATCATTTCCTTGGCAGTGAAAAAGCTTTTTAGCTTTCTGACATCCCATTCACTGATTTTTTACTTTACTTCCTTCACTTTAGGAGACATGTTGAGAAAGTCTTTGACTACTCCCAAATGCTAGAGTGTTGGATCTAATTTTCTTCCAGGAGTTGCAAGGTAGCTTGTTTAATTCCTAGCTCCTTGATCCATTTTGATTTTATTTTTGTGCAAGGTGAAAGATAAGCATTTAAACTGAAATGAAAAACCTACTACTGCTTGGGAGCAATATTTTAAAAACTTGAACTCAAAACATTTTAAAGAAACTGGCTTGGGCCTGGGCTGGCGGTTACTTCATTTTCCTGGCATACGTGACAACATGGGTTCAAACCCCAGCACCCAGGCACACTACCAAGTGTCAGAGCAATGAAGGCCATTTTAAAAGCCAAATAAATGTTGATTCTCTCTTTCTCTCACTGTCCTCTCTTTAAAAAAAAAAAAAAAGAAAGAAAGAAAGAAAAAGATAAAAAAGACACTGGCTTAAAAACTAAGAGGTTTTTTTTTGTTTGTTTTGTTTTGTTTTTTAGTATATAACTCTCACTATACAGCCTGTTTCATGCCAAGTGGAAGCAACCTAACCTCTCTATTCACCCTCTGGCTTAAACCAGTTCTTGGCATGTGCTTCTGGAAGAGAAGAATGTCAATTTGAGAGCATACCTGCTGAAGCCATTAAGCTGAAGGCTAATGTTCCAGTCTTCCCAAGACATCTGCTCACCTTATTAGGAATTTATCTCTCCCTTGTTGTGTTAATAGTTGCCACACTTCTGATCAGTATACGGTACAGGTCCAGCCTACTCAATTTGCATCTAGACATCATGACTCCCAAGGTAGGGTTCTGGCCACCTTCCCAGAATGTGTTATCAGTGACCCTGTTGTTCTCTTCTTTAAACACAATGTTAATTATGACTTGTTGTAGCCTCTAATGATATCTGATGACCTCTGAGACATCATACACTCCCTCACTATTCTTTAAACAAGCAGATCAAATTCTATGAAATAAAATGTCCTCTACAAAAAAATAATGTCATATCAGAACAGAAAGTTGAATGTTGCCTTTTGATGAAGTGAGACGGCATACAGGGCATTTATGAGAGCTCACATGCTTGGGAAGGATTGACTTTGGTGTTGTCCTAAGATAATGATGTACCCATTAATTTCTCTCTAATTAATATGCATCAAGTTAAATATGAGTTGGAATTATTAGCTGACAAAGAAACCTTCTACAACACTAATAATTTATTTCTAAGGAATTTGGATTTTCACAGGTTTATAGACTATTCCAGATCTAGGTTAGTTTCATTCTACTTGTTAATTTGATCCAATTTATATTAAGGTATTTTAAATGTCAGAAATAATATTATTATTAGGAAAATATACTGAATTTTGTTTAAGTCTAACATGCATGTATTTTAAAATATAATGGAAAATATACTGAATTTTGTTTAAGTCTAACATGCATGTATTTTAAAATATAATATACATATGTAGACATGAAAAACATGATTTGTTACTGATTATGAGTTCTAGATTCCAATATAGTAGTATCTTTATGAAGTGTTTTCTTTCTCATGTGATATTCACAAGTAGCTAATTGATGAATTTTAGAAAAATAGATACCATTTTATTCAATATTCCTCATATGAATGTTCATGGTATTTGCTATTCATAAATGAATGGTTTTGGTTTTGAACATCTCCTCCTTGTTGCAATGAAAACATTTATTTAAAATGAAAATATGTTTATTTATTTATTATATTCCTAGATAATGCAAAATCATTATTTTGTAGTATTAATAATTTAAAAGCTCTGTTGGGCTGCTTTGTTTGATGAAAATAAGCAAAAATACATTAAAAAATTTGCATCTTTACACACTGCAATCTTAAATATAGGTATATTTACCTTTCATCTAAAACATTGATGAATCTGAATGTGGAATGTCAAGGATAAAAAATATATAGATACAAATTGTTATTTACTGTAATTCGGTTGATATTATTACTGAGACAAATGATCTGCAATATGATTTTATAATAAGAATATAGTTGATGAATGTACTTTTTCCAAAACATGGCATATTCTGAAAATTTGAGATTTGGGACATGAACAAAAGGAAAAATAATACAAACAAGATGATTTCATTATAAAGCAGTTAGGAGCAGTAAAGAGGCAGATAGCAGTCCAGAACAAAGAGAAAAGCAAAACATGTGTATCTGAAAGACCACATTATTTTGAACTAATCAGTATTGACAGGCATCCTTCTCTCACCCAGTAACAAACGTTTAACTCAAAGAGTCTCTTTTCAGCACCACATTTTTTTTTAACAAAGAATTGAGAGTTTCTGTTTTTGGAAAGTCCTTAAACAAACCAGTTATATCAGCGTGGATCTAGGAAGCAGACCCTCAGTTTGGGATACTGTTGTTTAAGCTGTCCATGAAGACCCCTTTGATAGGCAAAGAATAGAGGTATTAACGTAGAGTATACAATTGCACCACCATGCAGAGATTATCAACTGGAAAGATTTCAATGCAGCACAGGTAGAAAAGGAATGGTCGTGTTATGCTTTAGTTCTAACCCTTGAACAGAATGAAAGCAAAGTGATTATGGAGCATGAAAGGTTGTCTTGTCTCTGTGTGTCTTAGAAACCTTAAATAAATGGACTTTTGTAAGCCAAATAGCAACTCAAGACATGCTATTGAAGTTAGAGGCCTCCATAGTAGAATTTAATGAGATACTCAATTTTTGTATATGTAGACAAGAGTGCCACAAATCATGTCTTAGATTTAACCAGAGAAAATAAAGATCTATACAGAAATAAAGATTGATAGATATTTGACAGAACTCATAATAAAATAAGGGCCTGGTAGAGAATGGGAGAATTTGAATAGTTATATGCAGATATTTAAACCCACAGACCCCCTAATCACTCAGAGCTAGCATTAATACTACTTACCTCATTTCTAAAAGAGAACAGTCTCTCTTTTGCCTCTCTCATGGTTAGAATAGAACAGGAGAGAGAGAAACACCTGTCCTGAAACATGCCTTTTAAATCTATGATTCATTCACACCTGACTACACCATTGTCTCCAGAAAAATAGCTGACTTTAGATCTCAGTATGTATCAAATAGAAAAATATATTTTTCTTATTCTTTAATGTATACTTTATATCAATTTACTTAACATTGAGTAAATCATCACAAAGACTCTTGATCTGGACCAGACAGTCAAAATGAGTACCCAGCATTCTACTGTCCAGACAGAAATGTAAGTAAATATGAATCATTATTGAACCAATAGAGGAATTAGAAGATCAGTGGTACTGTCAGAAGAGTTAAGATGGTCATCCTCATTATGTCAATATTAGTTTCTAGTTCTCAGGGAGTTTCCTTGCATGTATGTGCTGATTGCCACTTGTTTTAGTCAACATTTTTTTTCTGCCATAGCCAAAGACCCGACAAGAGCAATTTTAGTGGAGGAAGTTTATTTGGTGGCTCTCGGTTTTGAAAGTCTCTTTCCATACTCAGTGTTCTACATTTCCTAGGTCTTGAGGTGAGGCAGAACATCATGGCAGAAGGGTGTGGTGGAGAAAATCATTTCAAGACACCGTGTTAAGAAGCAGAGAGAAACTAGGCTTAACTCATTGAATATAAACTCCAAATGCATGCCCCCAGGGACCCACCTCTTCTAGCCGCAAACTACCTGCCTTCAGTTACTACTCAAGTCAATCTTTATTAGGAGATTAATTCACTGATAGGGTTGAGGCTCTTGTAGTCCAATCATTTCACCTCTAAACTTTCTTGTATATCTTACGAGCTTTTGGGGGACACCTCACATCAAAACCATAACATTACACCCCCGGCCCTCAAAAGCTCATGCTCATCTCGCAATGCAAAATATATTTAGTCTATCTCCAAGAGTCCCCGTAGTCTCAACAGTTCCAAGATTGGCCAAAAATTTAATTCCAAAGTCTCCTCTGAGAATCAAAGCAAATTCTTAGTGTGAGTTTCTATAAAAACCAAAAGTAAGTTACATGTAAGTAGTATCTAAATGTACAAAGTAAACATTCAGAGAAATAGAAGTATAGAAAGAAGAGATGGAACCAAAGCAAGACTGAAATGTGGCTGGACAAACAAGTCCGGTACCACATCCAGTATCTAGAGCATACGGTATCTTCAAAAGTACTTGTAGTGCTCCCCACCCATAACTTTTCTGGTTGCTGCCTGCTCGGCCTCTCTGTTGGCTTATCTGTGCTTGATTCCTGCAGCTTTCCTCAGAGAATGTGCCATGGTACTGGTATTTCTTAATCTCAGGGATTCCAATAGAGATTTGATTTCTCATCACTTCTCTATTCAGTGCCCTATCAGGAGCTGCCTAAAGGGACTCAAATTTTGCTGTCTTTTGCCTGGCCTCCCAGGTGTTTCTTTGAAATTTTGATTGAAGCCTCTGTGACCCCCTAACTCCAGCATCATGCAATCCTGCAGAAAGAGCACCATGTGGTTGATGCCAAGGTCTGCTGCCATCTTGAGCAACAGGCAAGACTCCAGTAGGTCTAGCTGCATCAGCTTCTGAGAGCCTGGGTAACTGAGCATGTTGTAACTGCATCCTTAGCCTCTTGGTGGAAACAGGATGCACTGCTGGTCTCTTCTCAAAAGGAATTTTTACTTTCATTCCCTTGAGCCTGAGATAGGTATGGTGGTCTTTTAAAGTCTTGGGATGCCCTCAAGCCCTCTTATTGTGTTTCTGCACAGACTTTAGCATTTCTTTAGTGGCAATAATATCAGCAGTTGCAACTTCCGTAGCTCCAGTTTTATTCCCATCTTTCAAGTCCAAGTTTTCTAAATCTTTCTGCTCTGCTTTCTACTCCTGAATATCACAATAAATTTGGTGAAAACTTTCAGCAATATCCATACCACTGCTTGAATGCTATACTGCCTAGACATTTCTTCTGCCAGGTTAATAAGTCTATTGCTTTTAAAATCATCTTCACAGAGAGTCTCAGAACATGTGCAAAATGCAGACAACTTCTTAGCCAGAACATAACACAAATGTCCCTAATCCAATTTTCAGTTGAGTAATCCTCCTCTGAAATTGCTTGAGCGTGGTCTTTACTATTTACAGTTGTATCAACCTCTGGTCTTCTGAGATTTCACTAGAATCGCCATTAAGGTCTTTTTATAATAATCTAAAACTCTTCCAGATTGCATAACTAAACTTTCCAAAATTCCTTCCACGAATTCCAAAAATCTCCAGAAATTTCTCAACCACATGGTCAGGTTAGTCATAGCAATGACCCCACTTCTCAATATTAATTTCTGTTTTAGTCATCTTTTTTGCTGCTGTGACCAAAGACCTGAAAAGAGCAATTTTAAAGGAGAAAAAGTTTATTTCAGAGCTCACAATTTTGGAGCTCTCAGTTCTACACTATCTTCTCTATTCCTCAGAGCCTAAGATGAGGCAGATTATGATAGCAAAAGAGTAGTGGAGGAAAGCAATTCAAGACATCACATCAGGAAGCAGAGACTAAGCTCAGCTCTCCAAATACATATGTCCCCAGTGACTCACTTCCTCCAGCCACACCCCAGCAGCCTACAGTTACCACATAATTTAGCCCTACCAGGAGATTCATTCACTGATTGGGTTAAGGCTCTCATAACACAATCATTTCACCTCTAAATGTCTTGCAATGTCTTAAACATTAGCTTTTGTGGGACACCGCACTTCTAAACTATAACAGCAGTCAACTGAATGTGTGTGTGAGACCCTGTAGATATCAGAGTTATATCTGTGTAGGTTTTTCTTCTCCAGTACTTATCCCTGAAAATGCTGCCTGTCTTGACATATCTAGGTTTGCAACTCTATTTACTTATTCTAGGACTGTTCAAGACTGTACCAGGGTTTCCCCTGCTTCCTGTGCTATGGCCTGAAAATTTCTCATACCAGTAAAACAACATTTTAGGTCTCACCTCATCTAGCTCTCATTGATCACTGCCCTTTTTTGTTTGATGTTTTTTCATGTTTAGTCCAGTTTTTCAAGTATTTTCTAGGAGAGTGATGAATATGGTTTTAATTATTCTATTTTGAGAGGAAATGATAAGGTTGATTTAATTGGGTATTCCATGTAGTAGACAAGAGCAAAATTATTTATTGTACTTACAATATACCTTCTGCCTATGTCTTTAATCACCTCTGATGTTTTAGAGAATTATAGTGCATTCTAAAATATTTGAATTTAATTTCTACTTATTAACTCCACTTATGTACTTCAAAGACTTTTTTTCCTGAGCTGATTTATTTCACAAATGGAAAAGTAGAGAAATAAGAAATTATTGCTTACAAGAAAGAGCCATTAATTCTCAATTTGTTAAGGAGGAATTGTCCAGGATATCTCAGATTGAGTTCCTGTTATGGTATGGAAATGAGGTGCACCTGAAATCTCCTGTGTTAATGTGTGAATGTTTAGAAGTTAAATGATTTGATTGTGTATGCTGTAACCTAAGCAGCCCATCCTAGTTTAAATGGACCAACCACATGTTACTACAGTTACGTTGAATGTGACTGGATGGGCTAGGTTGCTGGAGGTGTATCCTGAATGGGTTCATCTTCCTTGGGTCACTTCACCTCTCTCTAATTCCCAGCCAACATCACATGAGCAGCACTTCTTGGACTTCCCTAGGATGTTGTGCCTCACCTTGGGCCCAGAACAATGGACTCAACTGAATCTGAACTGAACCTCTGAAATCAGGAGCCATAATAAACTTTTCCTCTTCTGAGTTGTTCTTTTTTTTTTAAGATTCTTTTTTTTTAAATTTGTTCAACCTAGACTTACATATTATGAGGATTCATTACTTCACATTCATTAATATATAGATAATGACAGAGTACTTTAAACACAATCCTTGTCTAGGATCTCACCCACCCACCCACTCCAAGATCTCATTTCTCCTCTGTAATTCTCCCATGATACAGATATATACCATACACATGTATTTTAATTATTGGAATTGCTAGATTTATATGCCTGCCTGAGTATATTTTGGCTTCTCATGGGAATCAAGTATATTCTATAGTAATTATCACTTTCCTTTTCCTTCCTTTTCCTTCCTCCCTCTTTCGTTCCCCTCGTCATAGCTATAGTTCCCACAGCTTATGTGTTACTTCAAATTTGTTGGGTCTGTTAACTAAACTTGATTAATCTTTATCCTATCTTAGATTTTACCTTAAGTTCCACATATCAGATAAAATATTCAACCCTTAAGTCTCTGTGTTTGGCTTGTTTCACTCAGCATGATTTTTTTTTCCAATTCCATCCATTTACCTGAAAAAGGCATGATATCATTCTATTAATAGTTAAGTAGAACTCCATTGTGTATCTATACCATTGTTTTGGGGCCCATTAATCCAGCGAAGGGCGTCTAGCTTATTTCCATATTTTAGCTATTGCAAATTGAGCTGCTGCAAACATTGATGCAGCTGTGTCTAGGTGTCTGTGTAATGTGCTGGTCTAAGTTGTTCTTGTCAGCCATTTGGTCACAGGGATGAGAAGCTGACTAACACAGCCCCTCCCTCCCCTGGAAACAGGATGCTCTTTAATTAGATTGTCCCAGTTAGTTACATGGTCATTGAGATATACAATCCAAGGCAAGTTATCTTTCAGGGCTGCTCAGCTGTGATGCACTTGGGACATGAGAAGTTGAGGATGAGCCTGCCTGGCTAGGTTTCATGAGTCTCAGGGGAAAGGCTCACAAGGCATCTTGGGTTTATAGTGTCTCTTGTTGCCTACCTATAGCTAATAAACACACTTCATTTAACTTGCATGTGAGTGTTCTGTCTTATTAGACTCAGACATGTTGGTAACCAGTGTTTAGGGAGCTTGCTTCACACCTACTTGTTACAGTCTGACTTTTTATATTTTACATGCAACTGAGAGCATGTAGTCAGCCTATTTCACTTAACAAAATATCCTCCAGCTTCATCTATATTGTTGAAAACGATAAATGATCCTTCCTTTTAAAGGCTGAATAGTATTACATTGTTTTCGTATACCATATTTTCCTTAGGAAGTTTCATTAATAAAATTTTCCTAAATAAATAAATGAACTATTAATCAATAAAGCAAATCACAAATGGAAGAAATGCTTATGAAGTGATAAAATTAGTCTAAGCAGATTTGTAGAGTTAGCTACTATCTCAATATTTGAAGTAGACTCTAAGAAAACAGGCAAAAAGAAAGAAAGGAAGGAAATTCTCAGTAAGATAGGAAGTACAGGAATAAATAAAATAAATAGCAAGGGGAGAATTTGAATGTGAATGAAGTGGCAATGAGGGTCCAATAAGGTATTTGAATTAAAAAGTTACTACAGGGGCTGTAGTGGTGGCTCAGCGGTTTCGGCGCTTGCCTGGCAAGCAAGAGGACCTGGGTTCAAACCCCAGCACCATGTACACAACTAAGTGTTGGAGCAACTAAGGCCATGTGAAAAACTAAATAAAGTTGTTTCTCTCTTTTTCTGTTTCACTGTCCATCTCTCTTAAAAAAAAAAAAGCAAACAAAAAAAAAGTTACTACAGAAAACCAAAAGAAAAAAAATGTATGAGTATACATTTTTATTTCTCTGATATTTTATTGAAATCCATCAATAATGAAGTAAATTTCAGTTTATTATTCAAATATCAGAAGAAATAGTCCTTCTCTGTATATTTCTGTTTATTATGGTTTGGATGAAAGGTATCTCCCAAAAGTTCAATATGTGAGACAATACCAAGGCTGAGGTGAAATGATTGGATCATGAGACCTTTAAAACAAACATTAAATTAATACCAATAGGATTAATTAGAAACTGAAGCCAGGTAGGGTGTGTCTGGAGAAGGTGGGGTATATATTTTGTATGTGGCATAGAGTCTCTCTGCTCCCTGCAGCCATGTTTTCCACCATGATGTTCTGCCTCACCTAGAGCCTCAAGGAACGAATCCTGCCTTCTATAGACTAAGGCCTTTGCAACCTTGATCCCCCAAAACAAACTTTGCCATTACTAAAATTGTTCTTGTAAGGTCTTCTAGTCACAGCCACAAAAAAGCTAAGACACTGTTATAACAGGAAGAAAGTACACAAAATATATTTGAATGAGAAAATCTCTATTTTAGCTATGATCTACAAAAATAGAAAAATAAGAAGAAAATGTCAAATGAATTCCAGAGTACAGACTTAAAATAAGTAAATATATACATAGATTTTAAGACGTGTTCATATTAATGAAAAGAAGTGATTCACAGGTTAAGCAGTAATTTGAACTGAGAACCATATAAGAAGCAGTTCTGAAGGCTACTGTGTTTCCCTTCTCACAGGTGAGATTTATAGTCTTTCACTATCTAATATTCAATAATAATAGTAGGCAAACTGAATATTCTATTACCACTAGCTTGACATTAATAACTAGAACATGTGCTGTATTGGGCAGGACCACCTACTACAGGCTCTGTTCCCCTCCCCTTTCTGAATTCCCTCTAGCAAGTATACTACACCTAATAGCAAAGGATGAATTAATAACTCTTCCTTTAAAAACTTAAATGAGTTTTCCATTCCTGTAATGTTATTAAGTGAACTTAATATTACTTATACTTATAGCACAGAGAAATTTTTTTCTCATTGGTTGCTCTTTATTTTGATGTGTGGTTTCACTATCTGACACATCACTTATGATCAGGATAATGTTACTATACACATTAAACTTGAATTCTACGATGTCAGCAGTGGTGCATGTCTGACAGAAAAGAAAGATAAAAAATAACAATTCTATGTATAGAAAGCAAGATGGTATTTAATAAATGAATGAAGCATAAAAACCGTGAATTAGGAATAAAAGAAAGTGAATTTAAGAGCAAATTCCTTGCTGACTACTGCAAATTAATTGCAATTGTGAAGAGGAGAATGTATTTATTTAAAAGTTTCTGCAGTAATTTTTCAAAGAAAAAAATAAACTTAAATTGTATTGTGTTAGTTGAAATGAAATCAATAAATTAGAGTGTTATTTTTTTTTCCTAAGAAGCAATCCTGCAGTTTCATTCCCCTCAAAAGTTAGACACATTAATTTGGTAACTGTGTTAGCTTCTTATACCTTCTATAACAATTTGCTACAAACTTGGTGGCATAAAACACTAGAATTATTGTTTAATGGTTTTGAAAGTCAAAATTCCCATATAGGTAACACTGGGCTATTGGATCATGATGGTATCCTTCAGTAGTTCTAGGAGACATTTAGTTTCCCTGACATTTTACCTCCCAGAGTTCCACGCATTTTTGGCTCACACACTTACCTTCTTCAAAGCCAGCAGCATGATATCTGCAAATTACCCTCCAATTATGATGGCCCTGCCTCTCTTTTTTATTTACATAGGCTCTTACAGTAACATTGGACTGCAAGGATAATATCCCATCTCAATATTAACTTAATCATATATTTAAAGGTCCTTGTATCTGGAAATATAATATACTCAGTTTCCAGAGATTAACAGGTAGATCTTTGGGTTACAGATTATTCTGCCTACTACACTGCCATTATTTATTGGAAAGTGGCCAACATTTCCCAGAAATAAATTTAATCAAAATTCATTCCTCTTCAAGCACATTTATCCCTGGTCTTTTCAGAACCAAATTCTATTTCTTATCTTTTAAAATGTTCAATATGAGATTCTCACACAGGTGCTTCAAGAAGATTATAATAGAAAACAAGATACTTAAGCTAAAATAGAATAAAATTTACCATGAGCATGATCATATAATTCCTTTAGTTTTCCATTATCATGTTTAATTAGTCTCCATATATGGTGAATCATTCTAAGATATCACTAGAGGTAAAATCAATATTGCCCAATATCTGTCCTAATTTCCAAATTATTCAAAGGCATTTCTTGAAGAGCACCACATTATTTTATTTCTGATTATTTTTATTTGTTTTAATATAGCAGTATCTACATATTATAAAATTAAAAAATATTTGAAAATTAGAGTGAGGAAATTTGAGCTGTAAGAATTTGGGGAAAAAAAGGATCAAAATATTGAAAAGGTCATCCATTCAATGACTTTTTTGTTTTTGTTTTTAGAAATGTCGAATCTCTCATTTGATGGTAATCGAAGAATGCTGTCCCATATTTCTTTGGAAGCTAAAACTGCCTTTCAAAAAGATCAATGGACAATAAAACATCCCAAAAAGGAGAAGTAAATGTTTACAGTGCACAGTCAAAATTAAATTGGAAATGAAATTTTACATATCTTTTTAAAGAGAGAGGGACAGTGTGTGAGAGAGAGAGAGAGAGAAAGAATCAATTTTATTTAGTTTTGCATATCTTTCATAGATCAGACACTTGGTTGTGTATGTGGTGCTGGGGTTTGAACTTGTTCATGCCAGGAAAGCACCATAACCATTGATCCACTGCTCCAGCCCTCAAGATAATGTTTTGGAAACAAAAAAAGTCATGCACATAAATGTTAGTATGAAATAGAATGCCAGATGGACATTGTTGGACAATCATTTTTTCGTTCGTACATTATTTTACCAAACAAGTATTGAATGCTTGCTTTGTGTCACATATGCTATTTGGTGAGGAAAGAAATGAACAAGACACTGAGTGTTATTCGGATAATAAAGGCCACGACAGGGCCTCTCAGGGTACCTGTATTCCATCAAAAAGACAAATCAGACTTCAGTTCCGTGTGTTATTGACAACTTCCCAGAGGAGACACCTATAATAATGTGAAGATTGTTGGAGAGTTGGTTAGGCTAGGAGAAGAAGGGGTGTGCTCCAGACAAGGGAATAGTCAAGTTAGGCGACTGATGCTAAGAAACTTAAAACACTGTGTGACCTAGAGTGCGCGGCTCAGTGTCTCAAGCAGACAGCAGGAAGGAGCAATTTATCAGATGGAGTTAATGAAGCAGAAAGTCAAGGTGGGGTCAGAGCTATTCATGAAAACACAGGGAGCAAGCACGGAACAGTCTCAGGATTTCAGATATCCACGTCTTTATTCAGCAAGCATTATTATATTTTCATGGAAAAAATATTTGTCACTTATGTTACATGGAAGTGAAACAGTGTTTCAGAATGAAGGCAAACAATATTTTGAGCAAAAAGGAATCTTTCAGCTTCTGTAATCAAATTGTCCCTTTTACAAATCATAAAGCTGAGCGTACATGGAAAATCTGTCAAAGAAGGAAAACATTTCTCAGTATTAGAGAAAATCCAGTGTTCAGTTTTCAGAAATGATATGAAAATTATCTACTTTAATTTTAATTTCTTTCATATCTATATTTAACATTCTGTTTACTTGTTAAACTTATAGATACATACGATTCATGTGTCAAAGCAATCCAGAAGATTAAATGTACTTTAAAAATAATTCTCAATGTTTTAGAGCTTACTAGGTAATCAGAAACAAAACTACCTAGTCCTTAATTTATAACCTTACAGTTTATGGAGTCTAAAACTATAATTTTCACTCTCACATTGTATAGGAAACTCAAAATAATACCCAAGTAAATGAAAAACCTATTCTTGACATATGCCCAGCATTTACTGCTTTTATATTTAATCTTCTAATTCTAAGAATTTTTGTTTGACATGAACGCATTTTCATACTTGTATATATTATAAATTTCTCAAAAGTAGTGACTATGCCTAGTATTATTTTTCTTTAGTCTAAAGAAATGTGCAAAGTATGTGATTGATAAATGCCTGTTGACTTATGGAATGAATTAGTTACCTAAATTGATTCTAAAAGCACGAGTAACTAGTTTTCAAAAAATATATTTTTTCTTAAATTTTCACATTTATATTCATTTGTTCTTCCTTTTTCCTATTTACTATGAATGTCAAAATAATACAACTGAAATTGTCTCTTATTCTGTCATTGTAGTGGCACATACCTTAAACAATGCTGTTGTTAATATATTAACAATAAGAAAGTTCAAAATTTTGGATCTGTGATTATAGCTTAGTGGTAGAGTGCTCATGGTATGTGAAAATTGGGATTCAATTCCCAGCACCTCCAAAAAATTTCTGAAAACTGATAACCTTTTAAATACAATAGACAATGATCTAAAATTTAATTGTAAATGGATTAAAACAAAGTGGGACTGCAATCCCCATGCTTTTATTCATAACCAATGCAGGAATTTTCAAGGTCAAAGAATGAAATAAATTTTCTAAATATACTTAATTCATTTATTAGTTTAAATCTTTATATTTATTAGTTTCAAAGCTCAAACAGTATTTTTGTAGTATATTTTTTTCTCATTTGCCCAAGTTTATTTTAGCCCAAAACTTCAAATGGTTCATCGTTGAAAATTTTATTTTCTACTTGAGTTGTTCTGGCCTGTTGAAGTCTTTGTGTGACTTCCACTCAGTAAGACATACTTTTGCAGTAGAAAGAATTTTTGTTTCATAATCTGTGGTTATTTTTCTTTAGATTCCTATAAGTATCTTTGTCTCCTAGATTTATGTCAAAAGGATGAATTTTAGGCCAATCTAATTTTCTTCTTTTTCCTTGATCTGAAATTTGTTGTCTGGATATTTGTAGACATTTTTATTTTTAATGTTTGAAAATTATAATACAATTCTTTTTTTTTTAATTTTTTTTTTATTTTTGAACAACCTTACAAGATTTTAACAAAATAATATAAAATGTGTATAAAATGTGTAAATATTCTGGATATTGCAATTATCCCCAGGAGTGCCCCCCAATTACCCTCCCTTATCTCTCCCTTCCCTTTCCCTTTATAACTCTAAAAAAGGTATTAGATTGTAAAGCATTACATCTTATCTGGATTTAACTCATGTTACTAGACCAACTTTCTCATTATCCAGGGTCTAGTCCCCACCTCCACCTATAAGTGGAGACAATTGACCCTTAGATCTCTGGGTTAAGCTGATTTTACTCATCATGATCTCTTCCATAACCATCCATTTACCCTCGAAGGCTGCAAGGTCATTGTTTCTAATTGCTGTGTAATATTCCATGGTATAAATGTACCACAGTTTTTGGATCCATTCTTCCAGTGAGGGACACCGGGGTTGTTTCCATAGCCTAG
>PVKS010014268.1:0-48721 GCA_004027875.1 Aplodontia rufa | reverse complement strand
AGTAGGCAAAGACTTTCTCAACAAGTCTCCGAAAGTGAAGGAAGTAAAGTCAAAAATCAGTGAATGGGATGCCATAAAGCTAAAAAGCTTTTGTACTGCCAAGGAAACAATCAAGAGTCAAGAGGTTTCCTACAGAAATGGAGAGTATCATGGACTATGATTCCTCAGACAAGGGTCTCATATCCAGAATCTATAAAATACTCAAAAATGTCAGCTACAAAAACACCAAAAGCCCAATTGATAATTGGGCCAAAGAGCTAAATAGAGACTTCTCACCAGAGAACATTGATCAAGCCAATGAATACATGAGAAAGTGCTCTAAATCATTAGTAATCAGAGAAATGCAAATGAAAACCACATTAAGATATCATCTTACACCAGTCAGAATGGCAAAGATGAAGAAAATAAACAACAATAGATGCTGGAGGGGATGTGGAGAGATAGGCATACTAACACACTGTTGATGGAGCTGCATACTGGTACAGCCCCTCTGGAAAGCAGTATGGAGAATCCTTAAAAAATTAGGGATGAGTCCACCATATGATCCTGCTATTCCACTCCTGGGTATCTTTCCAGGGGACTTAGAATCAGCACATTACAGTGACACAGCAATATCGATGTTCATAGCAGCACAATTTACTATTGCTAGGCCATGGAAACAACCCAGATGTCCCTCACAGGAAGAATGGATCCAAAAACTGTGGTACATTTATACCATGGAATATTACACAGCAATTAGAAACAATGATATTGCAGCCTTCGAGGGTAAATGAATGGTTATGGAAGAGATCATGCTGAGTAAAATCAGCTTAACCCAGAGAACTAAGGGTCGATTGTCTCCACTCATCTGTGGAGGTGGAGACTAGACCCTGGACAATGAGAAAGTAGGCCTAGTAACATGAGTTAAATCCAGATAAGATGTAATGCTTTACAATCTAATACTTTTTTTAGAGTTATAATGGGAAGGGGAAGGGAGGGATAAGGGAGGGTAATTGGGGGGGCACTCCTGGGGATAATTGCAATATCCAGAATATATACACAATTTATATACATTTTATATTATTTTGTTAAAATCTTGTAAGGTTGCTCAAAAATAAAAAAAAAGTGTTTTGGAGGGTTCCAACCCTTTCAATTTCATGAAAAAGCTTGTATGGGATCGGTATTAATTCTCCTGTAAAGATCTGGTAGAATTCTGCCATGAATCTTTCAGATCCTGGGCTTTTCTTTTATGGAAGGCCTTTGATTGCTGTTTCAATTTCGCTACCTGAGATTGGTTGGTTTAGAATTTCCATGCCCTCCTGTGTTTAATTGGAAATGTCATATGTGGCAAGATATTTTTTTCATTTCTTCCAGATTATCAAACTTGGAAGAGTATATCTTTTCAAAATCACTTCTAATAATCTTCTGGATTTTGGTTGAGTCAGTGATGATATCTCTGTTTTCATCTTTGATTTTGTTGATTTGCTTCACTTCATTCTTCCTTTTGGTGAGGTTGGCAAGGGGTCTGTTGATGTTATTTATTTTTTCAAAGAACCAACTCTTTTGTTTTGTTGATGATTTATATTTTTTTGTTCTCAATTTCATTTATTTTAGCTCTGATCTTAGTCATTCCCTGTCTTCTATTGGATTTGGGTTTGGATTGTTACTTCTTTTGTAGGGATTTGAGTTGGAGCATAAGTCTATTTATTTCAGCTCTTACCTGATTTTTGATGAAGGTACTCAGTGCTATAAATTTACCTCTTAAGAATGCTGTCATACTATCCCAGAGATTTTGATATGTTGTTTAATCATTCTTATTAGTTTCCAAGAATTTCTTGATTTCTATTCTCATTACCTCTTTTATCCATTCTTTGTTTAAAAGCTTTCCTTGCTGTTAGTTCCTAAGATCATACCACTGTGGTCTGACAGGTTACATGGGACTATATTAACTTTTTTATATTTGTTAAGGTTAGCTTTGTGTACTAGGATGTGGTCTATTTTGGAGAAGGATCCATGAGCTGCTGAGAAGAAGGTAAACTCAGCCAATTTGGGATGGAATATTCTGTAAATGTCTTTTAAGTCCAGTTGATTTTGTTAGGTTAGAGATATTTTTGTTGATTTTTTGCTTTGATGATCTTTTTATTGTTGATAACAAAGTATTAAAGTCCCCCAGTATTATTGTGCTGAGATTAATGAGAGGTTTAATGTCCTTGAGTACTTTTTCCATGTATTTAGGAGGTTGTAATTGGCGGTATAAATGTTTATATTATTATGTCTTGTTGGTGAATTGTTCCTTTTACTATAATATTATGACCTTCTTTGTCCTTTTTGACTAGTTTTTGGTCAAAATTAACTGTCAGATATAAGAATTAATAAAGCAGCTTGCTTTTTCAGGCCACAAGTCTGGTAGACAGTTTGCCAACACTTCATCTTCAGTCTGTGTCTATTTTTGATTGTGAGGTGTGTCTCCTATAGGCAGCATATTGTTGCATTTTATTTTTTGATCCAGTAAGCTAATCTGTGTCTTTTGATTATGGCATTGAGTCCATGCACATTCAGATTTAAAATAGATATGGGAATCTGGATCCCTGATGTTGTGACTATTGCTGTGTTTTGCTCTATCTTGGAGATTTTTTAGTGTATTTTGTGATAATTGACTTTCTTCTGTTTAAGGATTTTGGAAGTTATTTGCATGTTCCTCTGAATGAAGTATGTCCTTGAGAATTTTCTATAGTGCAGGCTATGTGTTCATGTACCTTACTAGCTTTAATTTATCATTGAAATATTTAATTTCCCCATCACATTTAAAGCTGAGTTTTGCAGGGTATACTATCTTTGGCTGAAAATTGTTTTCTTTCAAAATTTGAAAAATATCATTCCATGCTCTCCTGGCCTTTATTATCTGATCTGGGAAATCCATAGTGATCCTAATTGGTCTGCCTCTGAATGTCATTTGGTATTTTTACCTTGCTGCTTTTAGGATCCTTTCCTTGATTTCTCTGTTACTCATGTTATAAATGGTGTTTCTCAGTGAATTTCTCATTTGGTTATGTGTGTTTGGTGTCCTATAGGCATCTTGAATTTGATTTTCTGGATCAGTTTTAATATGGGGAAAATTCCTCTTGGCAATTTCACTTAGAAGGTTCCTAATGCCCCTTGTGTTTAATGCTTTATTCAATCCCAATTACTCTCAAATTATTTCTTCTCATCTTGTCAAATACTACTTGAAAGTTCTGATCATGCACAATAAGTTTCTTTTCTTGTTTGTCCTCCTTGAACTCAATGTTCCTCATACTGTCTTCATTATCTGATGTTCATTCTTTGAGAGCTGAACTTCTATTTTCTACTGGGTTTACTCTGGTATTGGTGTACTCCAATGAGCTTTTGATTTGGTTGACAGTGTTCTTCAATTTCTAAGAGCTCTACTAAATCTCTTTTCAGAATGTCTAGCTCTTTGTATGTGTGGTCTCTCATCTCCTGAATTATCTCTTTCCTTAAATCTTCTTTTAATTCTGTGATTGAATCACTAAGCATATTGTTGATACATTTTTCTAGGTTTTCATCTAGGACCCTGACCATGGACACCTTGGATAGGGTACTGTGGGGTTGAAGTGAAGGATTATTTCCCTTTTTCCTGATTTTCAATTACAGGGAGTATGGCTTGAGGTCCTACACTGGATAATTCTCTTGAGAGCTTTGTTGATGGTATTGGAGCTTTTTATTTCTTTGCTTAGTTGGGCTGGAGTACAATTTTGGTAGCACATTTCAATGGCTGGTACACTAGTCTGTGAAATATTATGGACCTTTAGGTTTTCCAATACCTCACGGGGTAGGGGATAGAATTTAATAAGTGCAGCCATTACATACACCAGACAATTTCAACTGTAGCTGTTACAGCATCTATATGAGCAATTGGATTAGCAATTTTCCTCATTGATAGCTTTCACATTATACTTGGTTAGCAAGCAAACACCAATTTTCAAGTATGGCATGAACTTCAGTTTACCAGGACCTCTGTAAATGAGGGGAGAAAAAAGTCTAGAGAGCAAAGGTAATGAGGTAGGCATATCCTAACTTATGAATTAGGATACAGAGCTACAAGATAGTAGAGATGATATAGGCTATTCTGCTAGAAATAAGGAAAAGATAGAAATGGGGTGAGAGTGGGGTAATGATTTTGCATGAGGATGAGAGAGATCAGAATACAGTTTAGTAATTGAGAGAGTTAAGGGAATGATGGGTAATAAAGATGGGGTACTTTCAGCCCAAAGAGAGTGAGGACTGGTTTGCAATACTGCAGATCACCACAGGTCAAATCCCATCAATACGGACATAACAGTCAAATACAACAAGTCACAGCAACAATAAAAATCAATCAACCACACACACAAACAAAAAATATACATACACTAAGGAACACCAATTCCAAAAACAACAACGAAGAGAGAAAAAAAGGGAGTTGGAAACGTTCTGAAATATTACTGCCACAGTCAAAATGTACCATGGGGGTATATATTCATAGCTGACTTCTAGATGGAGTCACTTCCCAGTTGAGTTTGTTGGAGGGAATGATTGGTGATTTCAGCTGACAGATTCCCAGGAGGCCTCCTAGTAATTTTCTCCTGTAGAGGGGTTGCAAGCATTCACATTCCCTGCTTCCTCTGAGAACAGACTTCAGGGCCACCCAAGTTGCATTCTTGGTCAGTTTAGAGTCTGCCTGCCCAAACTCTTCTCCCACTTCAGCTGGGGACCCAGGAGCTGCTGGGAGTCTTGTGGATCCTGGTGCAGCTGTAAGGGACTCTTGCTGTTCCAAGGAGAGTGGCTGGCCTGAACTGAGTCCACCCAGGACCATTATTGCTCCACTCCTGGAAGTCTTGAGGTTCCCACCCCACAAGACATGATGTGTGGGGTAGTCACAATGCCAGCAAGGGAAGTCAAGTGTGAAGGAGATACCAACCCAGCTAGACCAGTGTCTATGGAGGTCTCAAATGCAACCACTAGGAGGCGTGGAAGCCTAGTCCCACTTGTGGCACCCAGAACCTATGGGACCACTTCTGTTTACAAAATTCAGGGTCTGAAAATAGAGGAAAGCACTAGATCCAGGCTGCCTCTTCAGTTCATAGGTCTCTGAGGCTGATGCTAGCCTCTGCCCTCCTGAGAGTTTCAGGCAGTATCTGTTGGACCTGAAGACCTAACCTCCCTAGGGTGTTAGGTCCTATTGAGCAGAATCCTGGACAACGACTCCACACACAGATCAAGCGTGTAACTCATTGAGCAGGCAACTTCTAAACAGGAGCCACTGGACCAGTAGGGAGGATCCACCAGGCCCACACAGCCCCCAGGGCAGACACTCAAAACACTGGGAATCTGGAGCCCCACCTATGGACTGAGCTTCTTATTCCCATCTGTATCTGGTGGTTTTGGGTTGACTGTTCACGAAGAAGTTTCCTATACCACCCTCCAGGAGGTTTCAAAATGGCAGAGCCGCCCCACTTCATGCAATCAGATTTAGGGGACTCCAATCTGTGTGTGTTAAAGCTCTTCCTTGTTTCCTGTTGTTGCTGCAGCCCTAGTGCACCAGAGTCCCACTCCCCAGGCTCTGCTGAGCCCTCACCACTGTGTCTGAGTTAATTTAAGTGTGCACAGCTTCCTCCCCTCTGGGGCAGATTCCCAGCATGCCGCTGACTGGGTAGCTGGCATTGGAAAATTATGAATTGGGACTTCCTGCACTTTGAGCTTATCCACAGCTCCATGTCACTAAACTTCCTTCCCTGGATAGTAATGAATTTGGGGAGAAATCTTGTTGTACACCCACCTCACAGTAAGGCACCTCTCCCACCATTGGTGTCCTGCATCCACAGAGAGACCCTTCACTCAGCTCTGCCACGGGTCACCACAAAGACCTAACCTTCTAGACTTGCAGGACACATGACCTAATAATAGGTTATCCAAATGATAAACTTCATTAATATTCCTACAAGATTAATATGTAATTCAGACAGTAATAGTCATGTAAATGGATTATATAAAAAACCTTGTGTTGAATTTCTTAATGATTTTATATTCATATAAATTTCTTTTGGGCAGACAAACCCAAACCTTCATTCAATTTACACATGAATAATTGATAGTGATGAAAACTTCTTTCTTAAGATATTTAGTAGTTGAATCTCTTAATGGTTATAATTGTTAATAGCTGTCTCCTCCAATAATGAATGTTCATCTTAATACCTGATTTCTTGGTATAGTATGTATGTGTGCCTCCCAAACTTACTAAGCACCTGTGATCATATTAAAAAGCAGAATCTGATTCAGTAGTTCTGGGACGGAGGCCCAAGATACGTTATTTCTAACAAGCTCCAGGTGACATGATACATCTGGCTTCCAAATCAGCTTAGAGCATCAAAGAGCTGAAGAGAAAAAAACCCAGAATATGACAGACACAAGACAAATGAGCTAGAATTTGAAAGTTCTAGTTTCTTCATTAAAACAAAACAAAACAACTATGAGACTATGGGGAAAAAATGGTTCTCTGGGCTTTGGTTTCCTCATCTAAGATTAAACTATTGAAAGGTATTATATAATAAACACACACACGGTTGGTACTTAATAAATCTTTGACTATCTAACACTGTAAAATACCATGGAATCCATGTATTAGAATTTTCAGGTGCCTATTGTTTTAATTAGAAATGATGGGCACTTAGTAACTCTGGTAGAATTTTGAGTTTTATATTCAATCTTTGTTTTCACATATGGGTCTACTTGACAAATACATGTATAAGATCCCGCCATTTTCAATAAAAAGTCTTTTGAGAAGACTTTTACAGTGAGGCTATAATATTGTTCACTGTTGAGTGGTCTAAATTTCATACTGAAAAGACAAGTTGAAATGGTGGATGAATGATGAGACACATTTCTGATCAAGTGGCTCCATAAAAATATAAAGTGCAATGTGACTGTCAGTCAAGGTAACTTTTTAAAAGCAAGTGTGTGAATTTCCTGCTATCCCTTGGAGAGCTCCTGTAGAATAGTAAACATATCATTTTAATATAAAGTAGATACCACCTGATTCAGAAGTTATAGGATGTAAGTGACCTTATGAGCCAGAAGACGTTGAAGCATACTGGGAGATAATGTTATTTTACCCAGAATGCACAAAATCAATCAAATTTCAGCCACAAAATAGTACTCCTGCTTAGTATAAAAGATTTTTTTTACATCCCCAGTGAGAGTAATATAGTGCATCTCAGATAATGTGGGAGTGATCAATGAGTGGGTTTCCTTGTCCCAAGGTAGAATATCAACTGTTTGAATTGTTGGATCAATCTCACCTAATCTTAATGATATGCCCCAAAAGTCAAGATAAGATTACCTTTTTTTCAGGGTGTTTTGATGATGTTGTTGCTGTTCCATAAATAGCTAAGTCTAGGCATTTAATTACTAATCAATATTACACTAATGCCTGTTACAATTCAAAAAGACTTAATAGAGACTCATAGGAGTTGATTTGATTAACTTCCCCCCTCACATAGGTAATATGATCATATGTATTTTTATTCAGTGACATCTGAGGTGGTTTAGGGTTTTTGAAGTTCATGGGCTCATTTTTTATGAATCTAAGTGAGAATTTTAAGCTAATGGCAACATTCCACAAACAAAATAAAAAACTTAAAGCTTTTTAAAATCACTATGTCATGCTAAATTGAACATAGACTCCAAAACAAAGTTATATGCACTTTGAATAAACATGGCCAGTGTAGAAATAATTACCCATGTGGTACAGGGGATTATTTGCCCATTCAGAATTGAGAAGGCCTTAAATGACCGCAGAAGACACTTCTTTTTTTTTTTTTTTTTTTTTTTTTTTTACTGGTACTTTTGGAGATTGAGGGAAAATATGCAGTTTTCAAAACTTGAGAAGCAATTGCCCAAAAGATGATTAACTATTATTTAGCAAAAGTACTTGTGATATATTCAGGAATACTCTTGTTTCTAATACATTTGATTCTTAATCAGTTTGGAAAGTCAAATATTCATATCAGAAAAAAATCATTTTATAATCTTTTCTCTATCCCTTTGTTATTATTATTGTTGCTTGAAGATTGCAAGTAGATTTCTAAAATGTTGAGAAATTTCTCAGTGGACATAATCACATTTGGATTTTTGCCACTGTATGATTATCTTGTTTGGGAGATAAACACAAGGCAGATGACATATACAGCATTTAGGATAGCACCTGACACAGACAGCATTCACTGTAAATCTGTCAAATTGTTTATGCTATGCTATATAATTTCTGCACTCAATATTACAAAAATCAGAGCCATTTTGAACATACAGTAAATGGTCTTTAAGTAATAATTCAGAAAAGTAGGTCTTCAGGCCAAACTTCAGCATGGGTGCTAAATATTCAGATTTTTTAAAAAACACTGATGAAGAAACTCAATCTTTTCCCCTTTTAGTAGATGTGAGTAATTTTCAAGACAGCTCTAGTGGTAAGAACTGGGGCTCACTCCTTCAGTTCACATGTGCTGAAATGTTCTGCTTCCTGGCTTTATAATTAGAGATTATTTCACAGTGATTTTTCAGCACAGATAAAATTTAGCAAACTTAAGATATGACAGCCATCATCCCTTATTTTCATTAAACATGCTCTGGAGCGGGTGGTTATAGAAATAAGATAAGAATTAGCATCTGAAAGTTTAAAGATGATTGCAAAATCTCTTCCTTAGAAAATGAAGGGTTTCCCTGGGCTTAGTTTTCCAAAAATAAATCAGCATTGCTCCAAGTGGCAGCCTCTGATGTCTAATGTATCACATTCTTTTAGCATTCATTTATGTCCACAAAGTAAGTCTGATTTAATTTCAAAACGTTAAGATGCATCTCAGTCTCCCAGTGTCTGTGTGCGCTCATTCACTCTGTCCTCTTTTCCTGTCTGTATGTGCCTTGGTATACATGCACCTGCTTCAAAATCAACAAATTCCTGTGTTTGATAGCGGTCTTTTATAGTGAAGTTTAAAAAGAGGTTTAAAAAAGCAATGTAACTATGTCTATGTGGGAGCATCAAACAAACCACACCTGGTTGCTTATTTGTTTACTGGTGATCTTTGCCTAGGGTGCCATTTACCAGGAAAAGGATTAGTCCAGGCTTGTTTGCTTCCATTTTCCACAGTGGCTTGGTTAGCATTCCGACCTAGTGAGAGTTCCTATTTTTGCTTCTAAGGAACCAAGTGCTGGTACTGTTATAATGAAGGTGCAGGGAGCACATGAGTTGCTCAAGAAAGAAAAATTCTTTCAAGCCTCAGTCTCCTAGTTTTCGTCTGAATTGTTTCCGTCTTCTCTTTGCCGTAATATTCAAGACTGTTCTAAAGATTTTCCATCCAGGCATATTTCCAAAGCAAGTGATTCTTAAAGGGAACTAAAACCAGAAACGATTATATATTTCTTTTCTTTAGTTTTTAAAGAGAGAAGGAGAGAGAGAGAGAATCAATTTTTATTGAGTTTTTCACGTGACTTTCATTGCTCTGACACTTAGTTGTGCACATGGGTGCTGGGGTTTGAACCCGCGTACTTGTGCATGCCAGGCAAGCGCTGTAACTGCGAGCCACTGCTCCAGTCCCCTGATCATATATTATATATTTCATTTGAGTATCACTTTTGTTTTATTGTCTTCCAGGAAACCCAAGAAGTAGCTTTAAAACAAGAGAATGTATTTCCCTGTGCTGCTGCACTAATTTCAAAATAAAGGTCACAGAATGTCCACTAATGTTTCTTTCTTGCTATAGGAAAAGTTGCAACTTAATAGCACTACTACTTGGTAATAACCAAGACAGTGTGGAGGTCACATGCTGGCAAGGATGATTTGACACAAGAAAGAAGAAAGGGTGAAGTCCAGAGAGAAGCAGACAAAGCAAATGAGCAAGAAGGATAGGAGAGCACTGGGTCCCAGGAAATGGAGGTTATAAACCTGTTCTCTGCATGTCTAATTCCTGCTTCCAGTAGCTAACGAGAGGTCTCTGTCCTGATAGTCTTATGAGATACTGCTCTTTCCTTACAAAAGAGTCTTCAAAGCTTCATTCAACATATATTTTTGATTCTGTAATAAGTACCTAGAATTGTACAAAATATTAAGCGTAAGTCAGAGTATGCAATAAATAGGGTAACCATTTTACACAGATCTTTCAGTATGGCAGGAAAGAAAATCATTTAATGAGTAATTAAACCAAAAAATAAACAAATAAAATGTACCTTGTGAAAATGGAATTCTAATATTTCATGAAAATATGTAATTTGGGTAACACAGGTCATCGTCCTTGTCTTCTGGAAGGGTAGATTGATTTTGGTTGGTGAGGATTTCTTTGAGAAAATAACATGAGACATGAAGGATGACAGGCAATTGTTTAGGTGAAGGTATAGGACACATGAAAACACTCTAAGCAAAAAATAAGAGTTATATGAAGCCTATGATACAGAATTGGCATTTTGCAGAAGTAACAACATAAGGAAATTCAATATGATCCCAAAATGAACTGGAGATATAAGCAAAGTTCCAAAATTTAGAAATGCTTTTCAGAACTTTGTATTTTGTTGAAATGACACAGGGAAGTTAAATAAGCTTTTAAGAAAGAATGGCAACATAATTAGATTTACGTCTTGCATCATTTAGAGCAAATTGAGTCTAATGCATTAACTTGTGAGAGGGATGATTTTGACTGGGATTGAGGCAGTGGTTCTCAATTGGGAGTGTTATTGCTTCCCAGTGGATATTTGATGATGTCTGGAGATAGTTTTCACTGTCACACGCCAAGGGGAAGAAGGAAGTGTTGATATTGGCATGTAGTGCATAGGGAACAGGAATGCTGCTACAATACAGAGCAGTTAACTATAATAAAGAATTATCTGGTCCAAAATGCTGATGTTGTTGAGGTTGAGAAATCAGGGAGTAGATTGAAGCCAATGGAAATAAAGAGAAGTGGCATATTAGAAAATTATTTAGGAAGTAAAATCAGTAGGATTTAGTGATGATGGTCCAGGCATAAGGAACCAAAAAGCTTGATTCTCACTTTTCTAGCTTGAGTAATTGGTGGGTGGTGCAACATGAACTGATTTAGGCAGCAGTATTGGTAGAAGGAGATTGGAGTGTCAAAGAAAAATTACATCTGGAATAGCTTGCCTTTGATGTGACTATATGAATGTCAAGGGGATTTTCTAGCATATATGTCTCTGAGACATTCTGGGACTTAGCAGAAAGCATAGACTAGAGCTAAACATTGAGGACCTGTTTTGAAGAATATATAAGACACTTCCCAAGAAGAGCTTAGAACAGCAACCGTTACATTACAATCATTCACTGAACGTCATTATTATCAATAGTTTGGGCATGTAGGTTGTAACTGAAACCAAAAGACTCAAGGAGATTGCTTCAGAGAAGATATAAAGTGAAAGGGAAGAGAATGGAATCCTAAGCAATACCAAAAAAGAAGAGGAGGCAGGAGAGGAACTGGGACCTGGAACAGTGCAGTTAGAGATGTGAGTGGAGAACCAGACACATGTCCATGTCATGAAATAAGGGGAAGAGAGGGTCTGAAGAGAAATGAGTGATCTGCCATGTGAAACATTGCTGAGTTCAAGTAGTCTGCAAATTTATTTTTTTTTTCTGAGTAAATTTGGAGATGAGGAAGTCATTGGTGATCTTTGGAAATGCTGGTTTGGTAAAGCAGTGAAGAGAGATTGGAGTGGGTGGGAGCATGAACAGAAGGGAAGAAATGGGAACTTTTCAACAAGTCTTTTGAAAAGCCTGGTTACAAAGAGGAAGAGGGTGGAGCTGCAGGTGAAGCAGTATGTGAGTGGTTTATTAATATTATCTTTATTGTTTAGGAAAGATTTGACATGCTTAAATGTTAATGCCACATGCCATGGTTAAATATCAATAAACGAAGATATGGAATAAAGAGGAAATAATTGTTGGGGCAAGGTCTCCAAAAAGGGAGAAAGGGAATATGACAAATAAAAGATGGAAGAGCCCACATAACAAGTAGAGCACTGATTTATTTAGTCCTTTACTTCCTGTAGTTGGAGACAGTTGATGTAGATGAGAAAGTGAAATTAGGGAGTCCGTCTCTATTTACTGGTACATGTGTGTTAAGAGACATTAAAAAACTCTCTTTACAGTCAGGTATTTTTTTTTTTTTACTTAATTCACTTACTTTGTGAACTTAAGGATAATAATACACTATAATTTAAATACTCATCTGAGGCTAAGAGACATAATAACTCCTGCTGATCATTACAGTATTTATTAATTTATTTGGCAACTAGAAGGAATAACCGAAACATTTCTTAATGTGGCAAAAGGCTAGGGGCTGGAGCAGGGGCTGGAGCAGTGGTTGAGTGGTCGAGTACACGGGTTCAAACTCCAGCACCACGTACACAACTAAGTGTCAGAGCAACGAAAGTCATGTGAAAAACTCAATAAAAATTGATTCTCTCTGTCTCTCTCTCTCTCTCACTGTCCTTCTCTTTTTTTAAAAAAAAAAGGCTTTATGAGATGTGGAGAAGGTTTAAGTGGAAAGAATGGAGAAATCATGGATAAAGGTTCAGTTGTAACCTGTAGATTAGCTTTGGGGAGGGAAATGGAGCGCTGGAGAAAAGACCAGCTCTTCCGCTGACATGCTACATGGCTTGAGCAAGTGGTCTAATGAATCTTTGATTCATTTCCTAGTCTTAGTAAGGGGAATTATAATAATACCACATTCCAAGGGGTTGTTCTGGATTTTAAATTAGATAATTCATGCAATAGTCCTCAAGAAATGACCCTACTGTTAGAGTGGAATCTTTGCCAAGTCAATGAGATGAATATTCTAGGCCCTGGCATAATCACAGAACTCCTAGATTTAACTTAGTCTCTTAAACATCTAACATCAACTGAAGATAGGCAACCAATTTGAACACATAGACTAACTGAGTAATATAGAATTCTTCATTTTACTCCATAGGGCATTGTTTATCTAAAAATATCTATTCAAATCCTAAAGAGGGGAGGGAAATGTACAAGATGAAGTAGAAATCATCTTCACCTATTTGGAGGCCTCCTATTGCCCTGGTACTCTCACCTCTCGTTTATTATCATTTTCTAAGGAAATTCACAAGAAGAGGAAATGAAATTGCTCTCCATTGTCTTTGCCACACTGTGAGTAGTCACTCTTTTCCTACCACTCAGCTTGAACTTTATGCTTTTGAAAAAGAAGTGTGTAAAACAAACAGAACAAATCTCAAGAATAATGATATAACTGGGCTGACCTGTGTTTGGAAGGGTGTGGACAGGGCAAATGCCACCTTCTTTCGTAGTCCAGGACCAAAAATTACCTAGTCAAATTCACCTCCTTCTCCTGAGCTATTCCTTGGCAGAAGGCTAATCACATAGATCCTGTGGCTCAACAATCTTCCACAAACTGAAAAAAACCTATCAACCATTCCAAAAGCTAAGATCCTGTGGAATAACCTTCCATCCCAAGCCATCAGAATGCTGCTGGCTCTGTAGGTATCTTTGGGGTGGATTCCACACAATCTAGGAACTATTACTTTTGCAAATCAGGACTTTTATATTGAGGAGCACAGGAAATTGCAGAAGGAAAGAGGGAAGTAGATTACGACTATGAAGAGGAGTGTATAAATTGGAGTTTACAACTATATTTTTGTCAGTCAGATATCTAGTCACTCAGATTTCTAAAATGAAATGAAACTCTTGGCCTTTCTTCCCATTTTCCTCTCAGATTAGCTTTTTTAAAAGAGAGAGTGAGAAAGAAAGAGAAAATCAATTTTATTTATTTTTTTCATCAGGTCTTTGTTTCTCCAAAACTTGGTTGTGTAAGTGGTGCCAGAGTTTCAATGGGATCCTCACACATGCCAGGCAAGCATTCCAACCACTGAGTCACTAAGCCAGCCCCACTAATTAGCTTTTTACCTAAAAAAATGTCTGGGCTCAGATGTGCTCAGCCTCATTGCCACACCAAAAAGAAAATGAAAACCAACAGGTGTTTGGTGTGAGTTGGAATTTCCACTAGTCAAAATACAGGTTGGGCAACCCTAATACAAAAATCCAAAAATCAAAAACTTTTCAAGTGCTAAAATGATGCCATAAGAAGAAAATTGATGAGGGCCAAGATATTGATTTCTAACAACTACATCTTTTGCCTTTGGATTCACACTAGATATGTTGTATTAATAGACTCAAAGTAGAATCACTTCTAATGATCTCATTCAGAATTCAATCTACCAGAATCATCATAAAAGTAGTTTTTTTCACAGAATATTGATAATCAGTTAATAATCAGTCAACCATGAAGATTAGTCAGAGCTCTCAAATTACCAGTCTTAATTATTAAAAGTTTGGTGGGGTGGGTCATTACAATGTACACAGAATTTTACATCTGTCCTTTTGCTTTGGATTTCCTAAGATGAGACTTATAACTGTTAAAACTATAAAGTAAAATTTTGGGTGCAAATTTAAGTTCCCCATTAGTATTCATATTAATACTTTTATAATGAGTGACATAAAGTAAATCCGAAAATGATCACTAATATGACCCACTAATGCAATGGAATAAGTAGGCCAGAGAGACCATGAGAGAAGGATTACCATAGCAGAAAAAACTTCTGCATAAGGGGCTATAACATCAGAAGCCTCTTTTCTCTCTAGAACATTGCAGCCATCCTGGATCTCCACTGTCTCTTTTGTCCTCCTGCCATATCTGATAAATCCTAACCTTAGATGAACCCACAGTCAGTTTTGTCAGGGCCTGCTCTCAAGAAGCTGCACTCCTCAGGAGTAAATCTCATCACTGTGTTGACTGGTAGCAATTTTGATTATAATTCTTTCTCAGTTGCGCTCCTGATATCCATTATGGTCTTACCATGTTGTTCAGACATTCTGCCCTTCACACTCCATAGATGACCAACCCCTCCGGTGTCCCCATTCCCCTAAGTGGATGGCCTTAATTGAACATGGCTGTGGATAGGACTACAGGTTTTAGATGCAAATTGTCTGAGTGTGCATTCAGGCTTCAGCTATTTATCATAAATGTAACTTTAGGCACATATTTCTTAACATTTCTTTGCCTCTTGTTCTTATTGATAAAATAGAGACAATAATATTTCCTTTATCATAACATTATTGAAAATCATAAATGAATCAGAAAAAGTACATCATCTAAACTAATGCTTGCCATCAAGTGAAAAAGTTTACTCTTATCCTAATTATACATTAAGAGGAAAATAGAAGCCACTGAATAAAAATTTCCTCGTCCTTCCTGCAGTTTCCATTTCTCTATTCTAGGAGACTTCTTCCAACTTATTTGTTGATTTTTTCTTTTGTTAGTGCATTATAGTTATACATAATAGTTGGATTCATTTTGAAAACATCATGTATGCATGAAATTTAATGTACCCCATTTTTGTTCTGAGTATCCCAACTTTTCTTTTCCTGCTGCCTCTCCTATTCTCCTTACCCAACTCTCCTGGTCTTCCTTTCAGTGGTTCATTTATTTTATGTTGATGATACATATATTATTATATATTATAATTTGAGATCAGGTTCTGTGATGCCTCCTGTGTTGCTCGTCTTGCTCAGATTTGCTTTGGCTATTCTGGGCCTCTTCTTACAAATGTATTTCAGAACTGATTTTTCTAATTCTGTGAAAAAATTTCATTGGCATTTTGATGTGGACTGTATTGTTTCTATTTAGTGCTTTTGGTAATACGATCATTTTGACAATATTAATTCTGCCTATCCAAGAAGGAAGGTCTTTTCAACTTCTAAGGTCTCCTTCAATTTTTTTCTTCAGTGTTTTGTACTTTTCATTGTAAAGATCTTTCACTTTCTTTGTTAGATTAATTCCCAGGTTTTTTTCTCAGCAGAATTGCTTTTTGGAGTATGGGAAAACTATTGATTTATGAATGTTGGTCTTGTATACTACTGAATTGTTGAATTTGTTTATCAAATCTAGAAGTCTTATGATGGAGTTTTTAGGGTCTTCTAGATATAGGTGCATATCATAATCAAACAGGGATAATTTGACTTCTTCAACTTCTTCATTTCCTATTTGTATCCCTTTAATGTCCCCATCTTATCTGACTACTTGGGCTAGAGTTTTGAGAACTATATTGAATGGAAGTGGTAAGAGTGAACATACTTGCCCTGTTCCTGCTTTTAGATGAAACGCTTTGAAATTTTTCTCCATTCAGTACGATATTGGCTTAGGGTTTGTCATATATAGCCTTTATAATATTGAGGTAAGTTCCTTCTCTTCCTAGGTTCTCCAGTGTTTTATTTATTTATTTATTTATTTTTATTTTTGAGCAACCTTACAAGATTTTAACAAAACAATATAAAATGTGTATAAGATGTGTATATATTCTGGACATTGCAATTATCCCCAGGAGTGCCCCCCCAATTACCCTCCCTTATCTCCAGTGTTTTAAACATGAATGGGTGCTGGATTTTATCAACGGCCTTCATTGACTCTTTTTATTGATTATATTTAAGTGGTGAATTACATTTATTGATTTACATATATTGAACCATCCTTGCATCCCTGGGATGAAAGTCACTTGATCATGGTGTATTACCCTTTTGATTTGTTTTTGAATGCAGCTTATTAACATTTTATTAATTTTTTTAAAAAAAGAAAAGACAGTGAGAGAGAGGGAGAGACAGAGAAAATCAATTTTTTTTTTAGTTTTTTCACATGGCTTTCATTGCTCTGACACTTAGTTGTGTATGTGGGTGCTGGGGTTTGAATCCGTGTACTTGTGCCTGCCAGGCAAGCACCATAACCACAAACCACCACGTTAGCCCCCTAAAGATTTTTTCATGATACATCTTTGTCTGGTTTCAGTTCAGGGTTATACTGGCTTTATAGAATGTATTTGGGGGTATTGCCTCTTTTCAATTTCAAGGAATAATTTGAGAAAGGGTGGTGTTAGTTCTTCTTTAAAGTTCTGGTAGAACTCAACTGAGAATCCATCTGGTCCTGGACGGAGTCCACATTTTCTTTTTGGAAGGCTTTTAATTGCTGTTTGAATTTTCATTACTTGATATTGGTCTGTTTAGGTTTTATGTATCTTCCTGGTTCAATCTGGACAGGTTTAATATGTCTAGAAATTTGTCAATGTCTTCTAGATTTTCCAGTTTATTGTATTACAAATTTTCAAGATGTGTTCTAATGATTTTCTGGATTTCAGAAGTATCTATGATGACAGATCCTTTTCCATTACTGATCTTGTTTATGGGTCTTCTATCTTTCTTTTGGTTATTTTCAGTTGTTATTTTTTAATTGACATGTTTATTCTAAATTCATGTGAAATGAATAGGACCTAAAATAGCTAAAAATACTTTGAAAAATAAGAACAAATTTGATCTACTCTTATTACACACTTTCAAGACTTAACATAAAGATATGGTAATCAAGGTATTAGTGAAAGTATAGACACATAAATCAATGGAACAGAATAGACTCATGCATGCATGGACAACTGATCATTGAAAAAGATATAAAGAAAATTCATATGTTTTCAAGCAAATGATGTAAAATTTATTGATTTCATTTGTCTCTGGAGATTATACAAAAAATAGAGTGCTTCAGCATAGGAAAAATAAGCTGGATTAATAACACTGTTCAGATGACTTCATAGTACCACAAAACTTTCTTTATATCCAAATATAAAACTCAAGCCCCTGATTGACTAGGAAGACATGAAAGAGAAGAAATAGTTGATAAATCTGTAAATGTTCATCAAGGAGGTGATAGGTGCTGATTTCTATGCTTTGAAATTTGAAGGACAAAATAGCTGCATTAAATTCTCTTCCCTCTATGAATTTACAATCTGGCCAGAGATATAGAATGATAGATGATGATAGATATGAGTATGCAACAATACGGAATCAGAGTAAATTTGTTTATTGAAGTCATGCCTGTTTTCTTGTGCTATTTATTTCTTGTATTATTTATTTAGCCTGTTTTGGGTTTAGTTATTTTAAACAATGTCTTATTATGTTCCAGCCACAATGACAAATACTGTGTTAATTCTATCTTAATTACCACAGAGATATGAGTTCATTCTAGTTGTAATTTCCATTACACATATAGAGTAAGAAACCTTGATAATTCCCAAGGCCACACAATCTGTATGTTGTCAAATTGTGTCCTAATATTAAGTCGCATGGTCTTGCCAATATTTTTTTTTTGGTCTTGCCAATTTTTAAGGAATCCTTTACTAATAACCAGACAATTACTAAAAAGACAATTACTAAGAAAGAATTTCATACAGAAGTTTAGGATTGAACTAGCATTTAAAGAGGGGAAGTTTGGGATAAATGATGTTGAGAGGAATAGGAAAATTGCAAAGGATTTTGAGGGGTGGAAGAATGGACTGATAGACATGCATTCGACTTTTCACTCAGTGCTTTTCTGTATATTTTATCATTAAATCCCCCAACACAAATTCTAATCTGATTACCTGTGTTTCCCTTTAACAAATAAGTAAATTGAAGAATGAAGGATATACGAATTTGTCTAAGAACACAGCAGAGTTCAACAATAATAAAAATATAAACTTTATTACCCCACACTGCCTCATGAATTCAATTACACTCTTTCTGTCTCTCTCTCTCTCTCTTTCTCTTTCTCTCTCTTCAGATTTCTGAATATAGTTGTATGGTACTGTAAGATGGTTATAAGAGCCGCTATTGGGCTCTTGAAATGTGGCTGGTCCAAATTAAGGATGTGCTGTTAGTATAAAAACACACCATATTTCAAAAATGTGAAAGGAAGAAAAAATGCAAAGTGTCTTATTAATAATTTAATATTGATTATTTTCCTATGGGTAGTATTTTGAATATGTTGGGTCAAATATCTTGTTAAAGATTATTTCTCCTGTTTCTTACTATTTACCCAAGTAACTACTAGAAAATTTTAAATTACATATACAGATTTTATTTGTAGCTTACATTATACATTGTACATTTTTGATGAGTTGTATAAAAGTTTTGTCTTTGTATATATTTTACCCAAAATTCTCAGTATTCTTGCCCTCCTACACCAGGGTTAGGATTTATTCTTTAAACTTCAAGTTCTCTTAAATATTTAACATATTACACCACTATCTCTTTTGAACGAATTTATCAGAAATTAGCCCTATTACCTGGAAAAGCCATGAATGAATGGCACTGAGGCAGAAAATAAAATTGAATTCAAGTAGACTCAAACTAAGTTAGAGAAAGTGAGGAGATAGATGGGTTTTGGTTTGCTACTGTGGGAGAATACACTGATGGGCAGATTGCCATAAATTGAGAGGTCTAAGAAAGCTGGAAAAAAAACTTGCAACATAAGATAACTGCCAGTCTGACGGTGTACCCTAAATGAGCCCTAAATGTCCATTTTCATGACTTTTTCTACAAGGATGAAATTTTGCTCTATAAAATTTATGGCGATGCCAAATAGTCCCTAATGTCATAACTCTGAATTTGGCATCAGTGCTACAGTCTGACCAGGGTTTTCTGGCAGCCCTGCGACTCATCCAATGGCATTGACTTTTGTGATTCTTTTACTTGAGGGAGACCTACAGATACCATGTAGGTCTGGCCCACTGGTAAATAATTGTCCAGGCCCAGCGAAGCTCTTGGCTTTGATGTCTCAGCACTTAGAAGGGGAAGAATAATGAGGTAGTATTTACTCTTCCATCACTTATTTTGAAAAAGTTACCACTATTCCTGGTACCAAAGCCTCCTTTGTGTCAGTATTCAATAAGTTACTTCATTGTCTATAAATCTATCCACAATGCAGAAGCATTTTCCTAAAAATAAAAGTGGCATTAGAGAGATGACAAACATATTTGAGGCAATGTGAATACTGTTGTGACTGATATTGAGACATTCTATACTTCAATGGCTCTTTTAAAAGTCAAAACAGATACCATGTGGCAAAGAAAATGGCATTGTTTAAAATCCTTTTGTTTTATGAAATTTATCATTTGAACTTCATCACATGTGACTTCTCAAACAAGAGACAAAATGTGATTTTAAAAGTGGGGGCCAGAATCTTAGCTTCTGAAATATTGTCTTTGCATAAATGATAGTATGTTCTCTCTGTTGTAAAAATGAAGTGAACTAATTTCATTAAGTGGTAGGAAAATACAGGAAGAAACGTCTCAGGCCCACAGACAGTAAACGTGACATTTTGGGTCAATTCCTTCATAAACATCATTTCCTTTCTGTAAAATGGGAATGATTAAATCTCCTTCCTTGGGGTGAAGTAAGCAAAACAAAACCAATGAAGTACGAAATTATAACATCCGGCACCACCAAGGAAGAGAGGAGATGGTGCCACATCAGTGCTGTTCATTCCTGATGTGAAGGGCAGTTCCTTCTTCCCTGGTCTTCAACCAGGCGAAGCCTTCCTGGGAAATTCCAATCTGTTGTTCCAGCCACAGGCTCTGGTTCCAACCACTACAGGCTTCCCTTCTGCCTCCATTGCCCACGGAGCACGAAATGTTAACAACGTTTTCTATCTTAGGTGAGCTTTACTCTCAGCATTTGCATTTCTATCTATACATAGCAGTCATTCCTTAAGAAAGCAGTGCTCATTTTAAATCTGATTCAGTAGCTAGAGAGCCTTTCCCACCGTGATGTGATAGCAGGACCAGAATTAATGCATCCACCTCCAAGACTGTAGTATTTTGCTCTTCTGAAAAATTAAAGGACCACTGATTTCAGTTCGTTAATCAGAAAAGAGATTTCAAACACATAAAACTTTCCATAAATGGATCCAGCAGCCTCAGGTGGTAATAAGGTTGCCATCATTGGAGGTGGTCAAGCAGACAATACAAGATAACTTCTTTATTCTCTGAGCTGCGTGTTGATGGTAAGTTACTGCATATAGAAAATGAGTAAGACAGGCTACTGATAGAGCGGAGAACACAAATTTAAAAACAAATAATTCTGCTAAATACTATGGCAGAAGTAATCATTAGGATTTAAAACACATAGGAGGAGGGGGACTGGCATGGTGGCTCAGCAGTTACAGCACTTGATTGGCATGCACAAGGATGCAGGTTGAAACCCAGCACCACATACACAGTGAAGCGTTGGAGCAATGAAAGCCACATGAAAAACTAAATAAAGTTGATTCTCTCTCTCTCTCTCTCTCTCTCTCTCCCCCTCCCTCTCTCTCTCTCTCCCCCTCCCTTTCTCCCTCTCTCTTTAAAAATAAATAAATAGAACACATAGGAGGACAATTAACACCTACCTAGTGAAGAATTCTCACAGAAAAGGAGAACTAAGTAAGATCTAAAGTAAGTGTGAAGGTAAAACACATTTATGTTTCATGTTTCACATTTAGCATGAAAAATATCTAAGATAAGATAAACATGTGACAATAACAAAATCCTGCAAGTAAAAAGTTAAAAGAGATGAGATAGGAGAAAAACTTGGAAAAACAAGCTGAGACTGGTCAAGGGAGCTTGAAAGACCTTGACCACATTGAAAGAGTTTATATTTTATCCCCACTGAAGCCAGGATCCACTGGAGATTCCAGTAGCTTATATGAAGGGTGTCTGAGGGGTTCAATGGAAACCTGCTATGCATCTGCTTTTACTCCCAGGCCAGGGGAGGGCTCACCCTGCCATCTCTGACATGGAAGTGTATGAAGGGAAAGAGGATTTCCTGAATTTCTGCTATTTTCACGTCTCTTGCAAAGCCAAGGGGAAAAGATATTTCTGTACAGTACCCATATAAGAAAGAGTATTCAACCAACCAGAAATCTATTTAATGATTATCAAGAGGCATGAAATTCCTTTCCAAAGGATTTGTTGGCACCTTACAGACAAATTTATACCACTATCATTGTGCAAATTTGCAACACATAGAAAAGATACCTAAGAGGAAAAAAAAATCTACTGATAACCTGTACTGGACCAGGTTAATTCCTGAGCTCCACCCACATTAGTCACAATGTAAAAGTGACTAATAATAATAACCATGAAGACACAAAACATTTCTGGTACACAAGATGGCTCAGTCTTTTGTGTCCTAAATAACTATTTTCTCCCTGGTAGAATATTAGCTACATCAATTAGCATTTCTTGTACATCAGAAGTAATACACATCTTCATTAATCCTCACCTGCCTGAGAGGTAGGTATAATCGTCATTCTCATTTTGTAATCAGGAAAACTAAGGCTAAAAGCTGAGTAAGTCTTCTAATATAGAGCTTATCATGATGGAAACGGGGATCCAGTCTCAGAATCCAGAGTTATCTAGCAAGGGTGTTAATAGGCAGACCTTGAATTACCTGCTCAAGAATTTCTGGATTACTTCTTAAAGATGCAAATTGTTCAGATCCACCCAGTTTCAGAGAAGGAATTTATGAAGGTGGAATTCAGGAATCTCATTTTAATCAGGCAACTCAATTGCTAACAACTCTAGTCTCAAAAGATATGAATGTGCTCAAGCAACTGCTCCAGTCCTCCAGGAAGAAAATGATCTACAGGAAGAATATTAGCTTTTGCTCCTTCTGAGTTAGATTTCTCAGAGTATAAATATTTTTATATTGGACAAGTGAAATCTAGCTACTGCCTTCCCTGGAGATATCCTTCTTAAGGCTCGGCTGCTCTCCAATCACTGGCACCCTGCAGCACGCTACTTTTATACCTGGAGCACAGTTTCTGAGTTCACACACTTGATAGCCCTTTAATTCAATGCAAAGAATAATATCCAGGAAGCCAGACTCCCAGTTATGACCTTTAATAACTGTGTAAAATAACTGTTATCAAAGAGTCATCTAAAGCCTCTGAGCCTCAGTTTGATTATTTGTGAAATGGGAATAATTCTCCAAAATAACTTCCTAAGTAAGAATAGGTTTGATTTTTATATGCTAATTTGTGTAAAAGAATCTAACCCAGTGCCTGATGCTTGAGAGGTGCTCAATTAATGGCGATGATGTTTTTTATAAATAGCCCAGCACTCTGGGCTATGCCTTCTATTTTCTAACTAATTTCAGTATGCAGGGCAAAGATCCGAGGCTTTACAGAGGGACAGACCTGGGTCCAAATCCTGACACGATCAGTCACTAGCTGCATGACTTTGAGCAAGATACTCAGGCTCTCTGACTTCTATATTCTCATTTGTGAGACAGTTTCTTTTAGGTGTTTTAAGAATTAGAATAAATAAAGTATGCAAGTTCATGGTAAATAGTAAGCACTCAACAACATTGTTGTAGTTTCTCTCTTTCTTAAGTCAAATCACCTTGGTTTATCAACAGCATAAGAAAGCAGTTAGTTGTAGGATTAGCATTAGGTACATTTCAATAAATTCTAATTCCTCTCCCTTCAGTGATATAATAATTTCATATTAATTTAGTGACTGGAACACAAGCATCTTCCAATGAAATACAGAGTATTTTTTTCTTTTTTTTTTGCAGGGCTGAGGATCAAACTCGGGGCCTTGTGCATGCTAGGCAAGCGCTCTGCCACCGAGCTGTTTCTTGTACACCAATTTCTAGCTCTTATGAGACCAAAGATTATTTGGCCAGAATTTGTTACCTTAGAGATCATCAAATTCAAACTGCTTCTTTTCCAGGCAAGATATTGACAGCCAAGAGAGATGAAGTGACAGAAAATACCAGTGAGCTGCAAGGAAGAGTAAATAGTTGGAAAATGAAATCTGTGAACAATGTAATTTTTTAAAATAGAAATTGTTCTTTCTAGAGATATCTGAGGGCAATGTAATTAGGATTGTCAATCACAGTGTGTAAGCTTTTTGTTGCTGTGACTATCTGACAAGACCAACTTAGAGAAGGAAAGATGATTTTGTCTCACAGTATCAAAGACCTCTGTACATGGTCAGCTGGCTCCATTAATTTGGGCCTGCGATGAGGCAGAACATCATGGCAGAAAGGCAAGATGGAAAAAAACTCATCTCATGTCAGTTGGGAATCAGAGGGTGAGGGGGAAGAAGAGGAGAAGATAAACCCTTCCAGGGCACATCCTTAGTAACCTACTTCCTATACCTAGGCCACATCTTGCAATCATCCATTCAACTATTAATGGGGGACTGGAACAGTGACTCTATGATTATGGCACTTGCCTAGCATGTGCAAGGATGCGAGTTCCAACCCCAGCACCATGTACACAGAAACAAAAGTCACATGAAAAACTAAATAAAATAAAATTGATTCTCTCTCTCTCTAAAAAAAAAAAAATTAATGGATTAATCCACTGAAGAGTTCCGAGCCTTCATAATCCAATCATTGCTTAAAAGCCTCACCTCTGAACCTTGCTGCATAGGGGACCATACTTGCAACACATGAGACTTTAGAGATATTTCAGATCCAAACCATAACACACAGCAACATTGACACTACAACGAAAGGTTTTACTAAGTTAACCTCTATTTCCACAAAAGACAATGGGCTCTGGATCTAATCACAGCAGAAGTTATTTAGAGTAAGTGAAAGAAAAATGATCGCAGTAATAGTTCTGACAGATTGCTTTGATATATTTTCTTTACCCCTTATAAAGTTGTGTTATGATTTAGATATGAGGTGTCCCCCAAAAGCTCATATGTAGGACAATATAAGAATTTTCAGAGAAGTAATTTAATAAGTGGGTTCATCCACTGATATGGATTAACTGGGTGGTAACTATAGGCAGGTAGGGTGTGGTTAGAGGAAGTAGGTCACTGGGCATGTACTTTTGGGGTTCATATTTTGTTCCTGGTGAGCAGAGATCTCTCCATGCTTCCTGATTGCCCCATCCTGAGCTGCCTTCCTCCACTGTGAGCTTCCATGATGATGTTCTGCCTTATCTGGTGTCCAGAGCTATGGTGTCAGCCAACCATGGACTATACCTTGAAACCATGAGCCAAAATTTACTTTTCCTCTTTTAAAATAGTTTTTGGGAGGACTTTTGGTCACAGCAACATAAAATATTACTGAAACACAAATTGGTCCCAGGAGTAGGATTGTTGCTGTGACCAACTTGGCTGTTTGGTTCAGAAGCCTTTTGAGATGGTTTGCAAGGGAAGGAATTTTGAAAAGTGTAGAGATGCAAACCAGAAAAGCTTTAGAACTTTGTAAGTAAGGCTTAATGAGCAAATTCTAGTGGAAGCTCAGAAGAGCAGAATGCCAATAGGACCATGAGCAGTAAAGACTGGACTCATGAGGTTTCAGAAGCAAAGGAAATTAGACTAGAGACCATTCGTGCTATGTTCTGTCAAAGAAGTTGTCTACATTTTGCCTATGTCCTAAGATTACCATGAGGATGAATTTAAAGGTGATGGACTAATTAATCTAGTGGAGAAAATTTCAACACAGGACTACATTCAGATGATGGCATGAATATTGCTGATAGGTTTAGCCAAGTTTACCATGATAATAAGGACAGAAAGCAGAGCACACAGATTTGAAAACCTTCAGTTTGGCCAGAAAAAAATGTGAGTTAAACTAGAAGGGGTGGCTATTAAATTGAGTATAGCTGATACAGAGATACTAAGTACTTTACTTATAAATGACAGGAATGATGACTTAAGGGCATCTCAGGAATTAGCAAGACCACATGCATCTCTGGTTTAAGGGTATAAAAGTAAAACTTCCTTTCAGAAGAGACTAACGGGGTGCTCTGCTTGCAAAAAGGGTGCCTAGAAAGGGTTTTGTTTGTTTGTTTTACCATGCTCTGACACCCAGGCAGTCAGCAGTTATTGCAGCCATGGTCCTAGGAGATTTGGCTATTGCTCAAGATGGCAGCTGACCTTGGCATCAGCATGCTGTTTCTGCAGGATGGCAGGATGTTGAAGTTAGGAGGTCATGGAGGATTCTACTGAGATTTCGAAGGAGGCCTGAGAGGTCAAAGTGTAGCAGGATTGGAGTCCGTGTGGGCTTCCTCTGAGAGTGTGATTCATGAAGAAGTGAGAGGAATGCTAAAGCTGCAGTGGAAACACCCCCAGATTCAGAGATTCCAGTAACATGGAGTGTCTGCCAAGGAGAGCTGCAGGACTCAAGTAGAAGCAAGTCCAGAGAGAGGCCACGTGGGCTGCAACCATCAAGATGAAAGGGTTGGAGCTACATAAGCTCTTTGGAGAGAACATCATGGTGTTATGTGTCCTAGAGGCAAAATGTGGAGCTGAATTGTTTGCCCAGTTGAATTTTGATCTTACTTTTATCCCATGTCTTATTTCTATGCCCTATTTTTCCCTTGTGGAATGAAAAGGTATAATTTGTGCCATTATATATTGGATATTGCTTTTGATCTTTACTCTTACCTAAGAGTTTGGCTTCAGTCTCAGTTGATATTTTGGTCCTGGACTTTTGGACAATGTTGGAACTGTTAAGACTATGGTTGGGGGAACAGCAACAGGTGAAACCCAAGGTGGGCATCCATGTTTTGGCATTACCCCTGGATAACAAAGTATATATACATTGATTACAGTTGGTTTGATAATGTTTCCCCTCAATGGTATCTCTATATACTTCTAATTAAATAAAGAAAAAGAAAAAAAAAGACTATGGTGGCTATTAGAAATGGACTTAATATGCTCTGCACTGTGAGATGGTCCTGAGCTCTGAGGGGACAGGAGCAGAATGTTATGGTTTAAATTTGAGGTGTTTCCCAAAAGTCCATGTGTGGAACAATATAAGAATTTTCAGAAATATAACCTAATTGGTAGGGTATGGCTGGAGGAAGAAGGTAACTGGGGGTTTGCCTTCAGGGTTTATATTATTTTTGTCCCTGGTGAGCAAAGTGTGACACCTTTCTCTCTCTCTCCTTCTTGGTTGCTATATCCTGAGCTAGTTTCCTGTCACACCCTTTTGCCATGATGTTCAGCCTTACCTTGAGTCCAAACTTATGAAGTTGGCTAACAATGAAATTATCCTCTGAAACTGTGAGCCAAAATAAACTTTCCCTCCTTAAAGTAGTTCTTGTCAGGTCTTTTGATCATAGCAACACAAAAGCTGACTAAAACAAACTCTTGGAATAATAATTCAAATATTAGCCTTGACCATGGGCATTTATATCCCTAAGCTTTATTCGTTCACTCAAACAATTGTAGAGCACTATTTCTGCCCCAAGCACTATGCCAGACCCTGGCCCCTACCTGTGGTTTCTACATAGCTGAAATTTATGTCAGGTGTATGTCCTTTGAAAGGTAAGTGTACTCTCATATTATGGATATGCTGAATTGCTAAAATGACCATATCATCAGAAACTCTATGCAGATTCAATGCAAACTAAATATAAATACCAATGACATTCTTCAAAGAACTAGAAAAAAAGTCCTAAAATTCATATGGAAGAACAAAAGCTCAAAATAGCCAAGCAACTCTGAGCTAAAAGAGCAATGCTGGAGACTTCACAATACCTGGTTTCAAATTATACTACAGAGCAATAGTAACAAAAATAGCATGGTACTGGCATACAAACCGACACAAAAGCTAGTAGAAGAGAATGGATGACATAGAGACAAACCCACACAGACACAGTCATCCAATTCTTGACAAAGGTGCCAAAAACATGCACTGTAGAAAAGACAACCTCTTTAACAAATGGTGCTGAAAAAACAATATGCTTATGTAGAAAAATGAAACTAGATCCCTATCTTTCAGCCTGTACAAAAGTCAACCCAAAAAGGATGTAAGACCTAAGAATAAGACTAGAAAATGTGCAAGTGCTAGAAGAAGCCATAGAGAAAAACACTCAAATATCCAAGCATAGGGAATGACTCTCTCTATAGGACTTCTATAACTCAGGAAATAAGACTAAGAAAAAATGAGATGGCATCAAATTAAAAAGATTCTGCACAGAAAAGGAAACAATTAACAGGATGAAGAGAGAGCCTGCAGAATGGAAGAAAAACTTAGCAAACTTCTCCTCCAACATAGGATTAATATCCAAAATACATAAAGAACTTATAAAATTCAACACCAAAATAAAGCATCTATTCTATAAATGGGAAGTGAACTAAACAGACACTTCTCAAAAGAAGTACAAATGGCCAACAATTATGTAAAAACTCTTTAGCTAGCAGAAAAATTCAAATCAAAACTACACTAAAATCCCATATTACTCTCACTAAAATCCCATATTACTCTGGTCAGAATGTCAATCACCAAAAATACAAATAATGATAAATGCAAGCAAAGATGTGGCAATAAAGAAACACTTTTACACTGTTGATTGGATGGTAATTTAGTAAAACCACTATGAAAATCCACATGTGGTTCCACAAAAAAAAATGGAGCTACCATATGATCCAGCTCAATAATTATCCAAAATAATTAAAGATCGTACTTTAGAGATACATGTATTCCCATGTTTATAGCAACACAATTTACAAAGGCCAAATTATGGAACCAGCCTAGGTGTCTGTCAACTAACAAACAGAAAAAGAAAATGTGGCATATATACACAATGATGTTTTATTAAGCTATAAAGAAGATCAAAATTATATTATTTACAGGAAAATGGATAGAACTTGAGGGCATGTTCTTAAGCAAAATAAGCCAAGACTCAGAAAATCAAGTGCTATATGTTTTCTTTTATATGCGGAAGCTAGAGAGGAAAAAAGGTTGAGAGGGGTTTCAGAAAAATAGAAGAAATACCAGTAGGGGTAAGGAAAGGAATCAGGGGAGTGATGAAGGAAGGACAAAAGAAAGTACTGGGCAGTGAATTTGAAGAAATTGCTGTGTGCATGTATGACTGACTATACCACAATGAAACTAACTATTCTGTATATTTAATATGCACCAATAAAAATGTTCTTACAAAAACAAAAAAAGGTAGGTATGTTAAGCACACTATGGGGTAAGATAATACAATCCAGATTCTTTAGTACGTCATTCAAGTTCCTTCAAAGATATTACCCACATTTCTACTCTTATCTCTCAACATTCCCCTACCATGCCCCAACTACACACAGTTCTCTGCATATACCTAGGAAGAGGCAAATTTGCACCTTAGGGTTTTTGCTAATGCCATTCCTTCTCATTGGAATGTTCTGTTCTCCACCATCACTAAGCCTCAAGGAGTAGAGTGGGTTGTCTCAAACTGTAACAGGCACATTGGTAATTTTCTATATCAGTCTTCCTGGTAGATTTTGAGCTCTAAAAAAGTAGTAATCTAGAGCACGTTTTTAGTCAAGTGGTTAGCAAAGGATCTAGTTCATGTATAGTGTGTGTGTGTGTGTGTGTGTGTGTGTGTGTGTATTTTCACTATAAGAAGGAAGGGAGGGAGAGAGGAGGAGGATGGGTTTTATGTCGTAGGATTATATTTCTCCCATCCAAGTACTAGCCAGACCTGACCTGCTGAGCTTCCAGGATCAAATAAGATCAGAGGTGTTCAAGTGACACAGTTATAAACTACACTTCTGATTCTTAACTGTGCTTCTCTCCTGCAAATCTTCTAACACTCTTAGCACAACCCACCCACCGCACCTCTACCTCCAGCTTGTAACTCTCTATAGACATTGAAACAAAAATAAACTCTTCTTGAGTCAGGAAGATTCAGACACAAACCCACAGTGTGAATTTTTATAATAGTAGATACTAGACAAAAGATCCTGGCTGAATATATTAGTCAGCTTGGACTGTCATAGCAAAATATCATATACTGGGTGTATTAAATAACAAAAATTTATTTTCTCACAGTTCTGGGGGCTGGTATGTCCAAGATCAAAGTGCTGACTGATTTAGCCCCTCTTCTTGGCTTGCATTCAGCCAGCTGCCTTCTTGCTGTTTCTTTATATGGCAGGGACAATTACGGTATCTCTCCCTCTATTAAAGATACCAGTCCTGAGTTGGAATGGTGGTTCAGTGGTTAAAGCACTTACCTGGCATGCACAGGATGTGGCTTCGTACTCCAGCACCATGTCAGAGCAACGAAAGCCACATGAGAAACTAAATAAAAAGTGATTCTTTCTTTCCCTCTATTTTCCTCTCTTATAAAAAAAAGGTATACCAGTCCTATCAGATTTAGGGCTTATCCTACCCTAATCGGTATGACTTCATTTTAATTTCATTTTAACATGCATCTTAATTACATTGCAAATATTCTATTTGCAAATAAAATATATTCACAGGTTCTACCAGATTAGGACCGAACCTATGACATCATTTAACTTTAATTACCACATCTAAGTCCCTTCTTCCAATACAGTCACAGTGGAGGTTAAGATTTCAACATGTGAATTTTGGAGGGACACAATAAAATTCCTAGCCCTAAAAAGCATGAGGCCAAAGGGGAAGAATAGAAAGGCCTCAAGGCTAAGAGTGAGGCTGAGGGTGAGGGTAGGAAGCCAAGGAAGAACTTCCTTTCTGGACTTTTAGGGTTTACTTAACTCTAAGTTATCATTCTTCCTCACTTCTCAGGAGAACTAGTTTCCCATAATCAGACTCCTGCCCAGAGAGATCATAAGTTTATAGATAACTGGACGGTTCTCTGGACATGCACCCCTGGCTTCTGCTCACCTTGAGCATCCTGGACTTTGCAATCCGGAGATCTTGGATGAGGGATATGGATAACTATGGCACGGGAATGGCATGAAATCACTCAAAATTGTCCCTCCTGGGTCAAATTCAAAGTACTTAGAGGAACACAGTTACTGAGATTGCCGGATGGTCACCTAGGACCCCTTTGTCCGGCAACAGATTTGAAAAGATATGGGATGTGAGACCTATGACCACAAGAACAGGCATCAGGGAAATTAATTTGGAAACTATTGGTTCCCTAGCACTATAGCAAATTGAGTGACCCGAAACAACAGAAATTTCTTATTGTACAATTCTAGAGGTTAGAAGTCCAAACTCAAGGTGACAATAGTGCAATGCTCCCTTGAAAGCAAGGCAGGGAATGCTTCATTCCCTAGTTATTGGTGCTTTCTGCCTATCCTGAGTTCTTTTGTTGTGAACTCATAGCTCCAGTCTCTGCCTCTGTATTCACATGTGTGCCTCTGTATGCACAAAGCCATCCTCCTCCTGTATGATGAGTATACCCATCATTAGATTTAGGTTTTATTCTAATTGGTATGACTTCATTTTAGCATTCATCTTAACTACATTTCAAAAATTCTATTTTCAAATAAAATATATTCACAGGTACCAGGTTTTAGGGCTTAAACATATCTTTTGTGGGGAAATTATTAAACACAATAAAACCTGTGTTAGCGCGCTTTCTGCTACTACAATGAAATACCTGCGATAATTAATTTGTAAAAGGGCTTATTTTAGCTCATAATTTTGGAGAAACTAGTCTAGGACTAGGCAGACTCCTTGTTTTATGCATCTACTGGGGATGCCAGATAGCAATAGCCAGGAGCAAGTAGTGGAGCAAACCTGTCCACATCACAAGCCAGGGAGCAAAAAAGAGTGGGCACTAGTCCCACAATTCCCTCTGAGGTGCACACCCCCAGTGACCTAAAGACATCACAAACTGAAGGTCCCACCACCTCCCAATAGTGCCAGCCTGGGACCCAAGCCTTTAACACACGGGCCTTTAGAAGACAGCTAAGATCCAAACTACAGCATAACTCAAGATATTGTTTCTTACTATAACCTATAGTGAAGTGGCAAATTAGATGATGCTCTGTGATAACTTCCTCTAAACACATATTAAGGAAATTCCATCTAAAACATTACTCAACTACATTAGCATTTCCTAATGTTCTGCAGACTACTGTTTCTGAAGACATAATTAGTTATGCCATATCTCAAGGGTTATGTATCTATTAAGGCCTCAATCAGAGAAACAGAATCAACATATTGATTCTGTTACATATATTGTATTATATATTATATATCAGACATATATCATACATACATTATATATTGAATATTACAAAAGATTTTACCTTACATACTTGTTGAAAATATTTAAGAAATGTCTGTAAGGTTGTGGTCTTCATGCTTATTGTTGGAGCTTGAAGTCCACAGCATAGGCAAGCAAGAAGGAAAAACGAATATAAGCTGGAGAGAATAAGGATAAGCTAAAACCCAGGACCAAAGGTGAAACCTATGCCAGTTTTTACTGCCTCTGACACTGTGGGGCTAGGCACTCTGTAAGATAAATTGGTACCCTTCTTCCTCATGGAGTTAAACACACACCTGGTCCAAGAGATGGAGAAACTGAAGGAGGACCCAGGGCAAGATGGACAAGTTGCGGGTCCGCTGCTGCTCCATACCAACTAGGTAAAACAGCAGATAAACATCAATGTGCCAAAGTTACAATCCGCTGCTGCTTCACCTCAACCTTCTAAATCTTCCACAAGATTGCCTCCTGTTATCTACACTAACCAAATCATAACCCTAACCCAAAACCTACGGAGGAGGGAATTCTGGGAAATGTAGTTTTGCCTAGCCAAGGTGATACATGACCAAGCCAAAGTAAGCTTCATGGCCAACAAACTCAGGACCAGAGCATCCCTGCCAGAGAATCTCACAAGCACATAAGTGCATCAAAAGTTAAGCAAAGTCCTTTAATGTAAAAATAAATAAACCATTCATTGTTGATCTAGGGTTTACCACACTTATTAGAAGGAATGATTTTGGATAGTGTAATTATGAACTTTCTGCGGAAGCCCAGTGATGTGTATTGCTGTAATTTTTGTGTTTCAACATATTTATGTGAATAAATCCCAGAGAAACTCTGTAATGAGAGACTGTGTTTCTTTAAAATGTCAGAGTTAGGACTGAGTATTAAATAGAGACATTTCTTCAGTTTACTAACAATATATTCAATCATTGTCAATTTCAAGAAAAGATATCCTGAATTTGTAGAAAAGTCTGAAGACATTTAGAATATCTCAAATCATCCTCCAGCTATGTTAAATGTAGAAGCTTTACTTCCATTAAGGGCTTAATAATAAGTAAAGTTCATTTGATTTTCTACTTGAAAGTGACTAGAGTGAAACCTCCCACAAAAGCAAAACACGCGTACATCTTGTAACCCAGTTAATATATTAAACATGTAAAACTAGACTATAAATACAACTACCATTTGATGTAGCCTAGCAAGTTAAGAACATAGGCCCTGGAACAAGGCTGAATGAACTTAAAACTCAGTTCTACCACTTAGACACTGTGTAATATCAAGTTAACTAACTGCTTTGAGCCTCCGTTTTTCTCATATGTAAAAAGGGAATAGTAACAAAAAAGGAATAGTAATATTACCCTTTTCTAATTTATTGTAAATAATAAGAATTTAACATTTATCCAGTGTTTTAAGCATTGCTCAGCACATAAGAAGAAGCTGTGTGTGTATGTTTTCTGCTCTGTAATAAGTACCGTATATTCACTGTGTCATTTAATTTTCAATCCAATCCCTGCAGGGCCTACACTATTATCCCAGTTTTATAAATGAGGAAAGAAGTCAAATAGAGGTGAAGAATCTCTCTCAGGTTACGCTATATGAGGCAGTGCCAAGAGAAAACCCTAGATGGCCCTGGCTCTAAACCATAGTCTCAGTCCACACAGCCGTGGCGCCTCACAAGCAAAGTCTGAAATCTCTCTGAGACGTTCCTGAAAGTCTCAAAAGAGACAATCAAATTGACTTGGTCCAGAAATGGAATTAGTCCCTCTCCCCAAGGATGCTAAAGTTATTGCTGTCACTCATTCTTGACCTAGACTAGATACGAATTCAGAAGTTAGAATGGAAGACTCCATGGGTTTATTTCACCCTGAGCTTACATGGTCCCTAGAAAGTTCTTTAAATACTTTCAATCAAGGGCTTAGAAAAATTTTTAAAAATAACCTTGCACATACAATTAGAAACTGGCATATAGGGAATTAAATTTGAGATGAAATTGTCTATGATTATCATCCATTGTTTGGAGGGAAGTGCTTTGAAGAAAATATCTCCGAATCTCAAAACCCACAAAAGGGGTCTGACATAGGTCAAGCACGTGTACACTCTGAGACCCCAGGCAAAGAGACCCTAAACTTTTAGCAAATTAGAGAGAAACCAGACTGCAAGAGTCTGGGGCAGAATCTGTTGTTATTATAGCTATAATGTTAGAATAGTTATAGTAACTATTACAGAAATATAAATCATGAAAGAATTTAATAGCAAGTATAAACTTCTTCCTTTCACATAAAAATCATTCATCTGTGTATATGTGCATACATAACAGAATTAGAACTTATAAATAGACAAAGATATATATTCACTCACACAGATGACATTCTGTATTAAGAGGAAGGAAGAAAATCTCACTGCTAAGCATAATTTTTTTTTAAGAGAGAGGGACAGTGAGAGAGACAGAGAAAGAGAGAAACAACTTTATTTAGTTTTTTCACATGGCCTTAGTTGCTCCAACACTTAGTTGTGTACATGGTGCTGGGGTTTGAACCCAGGTCCTTATGCTTGCCAGGCAAGTGCCAAAACTGCTGAGCCACCGCTCCAGCCCCAAGCATGATTCTTTTTAGCTAAATATGTTTGCAAGAAACTCTGTGAGTATTTACATGTATGTGCATGATAAAACATGTGGGTGTGCACACAGGCATGTCTATATGAGAAAATAGGTAGGTATGGAAGAACATGCACCAAGTCCTTATCTAAGAGGTATAGGGGTAAGGATGGAAGAAGGTGATTGCTAGGTTTTTAACAATTTATTTCCCTTTATATAATAATCTCAAACACTAAACGTTCAGCTTATGTTAAACTTGAAGATGATAACACCTGTGTTGGGTTGTGGACAGTAAGAGTTTGGAGAGTGACACACACTCAGTAAGCAGACAAAATTTGAACTCTTGTCCACAAAAGTCAAAAGCTGCTCTTTCTACTGTATTGATGTTGGTTGAGGAGCCCCAGGCACACAGCATGAAAGTTAATCATGTTCCTTGGCATACAATGCTGTTTGGACAGCATAGCAATCAATGAGATATCCTGTAATTCACCCTGGATAAGACGGTTTTTACATCTGAAGAAGCTGTGGATGTTCAGAAATAAATAACCAGCCACAGGTGTAGATGCTGCATCAGTCCAGGTAGAAAGCTTTGTGATCTCTGCAGTTGCTCCAGAAAAAAAAACTTAAAAAAGTGTGAATTTCATTCAAAACATAGTGACTCTGGGGGCCTGAGTCAAGTTTATTTGTTCTAAGTGAGATTTCATTTCCAACCAGGAGTTCAAAGAAGAGCTCTAATTTTAATTATGAGAGTTAATTCCCTCTTGTCCAACAAATGACCGTGTTCTGACCACTCACAACTAGGGCTGTTTCCAGTCTCCATGATAGATGACAACCACAGTTCCTGATTTACACCATAGTCACCTCTGAGAACAGAATCATGCCATTGGCCTTTTCTTGCCAGGTATGTACTAAAGACCAAATGCAATCTGCTAAATAAAAATAGAAGCCACAGTTCAGATATACCCCAAGGCCAATCACCCATAACAACACAGCCAAAACTTAAGTCATCACAATTTCCCTCAAACACTAGCTCTAATCATTAAGGAAACACAAATGTAAACTGTATGTCCTTGTCAGCCTGATTTTGTGAAATTAAACCAATCAGCTATAGACAAATCAGCTAGACAGCTCCACTTATGTTAAAAGAATGTTAATGTATAAGCCAATCATGAAAAAGTTCAAAATACTTCACTTTAAACTGTGCAGCATTTGCTGTAAAGCAAGCTCTTTGCCTCTTTCTGTTTGAAACTCTTTATAAACTGTTCTTTTAAATGGACAATTAACTTTTAAAATACCAAATTTTCTAGCTTTGTCTGATTTGTTTTTGATAGATCCTTCCACCCCCATATTTTGGTAAGGTTCCAACAAAGAAGGGAGACCATCAACTGGACTACAGGAATCACTATCAACAGGGACGATTCCCTGTCACCTGCTTCCTAAATAGACTCCCTTGGAAATGGAAGATCCAGGCCTTGCCAGCTCTCCATGGACACCATTGCTTAGACTGTACCCTTCCTTCTTTGGAGGCTGATTATCATCTCCATAATTCTTCCTGTTGAAGCCCAAGAATTTCTCAAAGACAAAATTCACATAGGCATTTAACTGTGATCAGTCTATCCACAGTCAGGTTGTCATCTTCACTCACCATCGTCTGCCTTCTGCTATTTGGGGAAAAATGACCACAAAGTATTCTCACTTGTGAAAGACTCCACTGTGTGTAAGGCCCCTTCAAAGGAATTGTTTATAGCAGTCACATGAAACAGGTAGATTAGAGATGATAGCATCCCAGAGAATCAAAAAGTGTTCATGTTTGATTCTTAGGCTTGACTCCTTAGAAACTGATCCATGACATATTATGTAATGACCTTTGCCCACGGTGAGACCATTGGAAAGCACTCACAAATAAGTACCAAAAATTTCACACTTACTTCAGCTCCTAAAATGGCTTCCAAGAGTGTAGGAGTGGTAGCTCAGCAATTGGAGCACTTGACTGGCATGTGCAAGGACCTGGGTTCAAATTCCAGGTCCACGTACACAACTAAGTTTGGGAGAAACAAAGGCCAGATGGAAACACAAAATAGAATTGATTCTCCCCCCTCTCTCTTTCTATGTCATTTTTCCCTCCCTCTTTTAAATAAAAACATTAATTTAATTAAATGGCTTCCAAAACAAATAACAGTTTTTATAATTTTGTAATTTATTTAGTTTTCTCTGTAATAATCTTGACCTTTATTATTATTAAACCATGTTTCTAAAATAGACTTAAAGTTATTGGTGACATTTAGAAATGTCCTAACAAAAACATGGAGTTCATACTATAGAAGTCATACCTCACTGAAATTCCAAAAAGTCAGTTAAATTTACAATTTTAGCCTCCCCAAACAGTTCAAAAGTGGTGAACCTAGTTATGGATTGTAACTCTCTTACATTCATTCAATGGTGTATTGGGTACTTTCTGTTCTAAATAGTGTCAGATTTAAAAGAACAGCAAGGTAAATGAAAGGCCTTTTCTTACCATTTAATATAAGAAACACATATTAAGAAAGTGATTTCAATGCACTGATATAAAAGCTGCTCATCAATTGGGAGAACTTGGTCAAATCCCTTCTGGACCTCAGTTTTCTTTACTGTAAGATTGGAAAGACCACAGGGATTCTTCTAGACTTCAGAGTTGGGGCTGGATTCAAAGCCTGCTTCTATGGTCACTGGCTATGCCTCCTGGAGAATGTACTTAGCAGTTACTTGATCTGCAAAGTCAGTTTTTTTCCATATCTGAATTTTGTGTCCAACATCCCCAAACTTATATGTTGAAATTGTAACTCCTTTAGGAGGTGACTAGGTCATGAGAGAGAATTCTCATGAATGAAATTAGTACCCTTATGTAACAGACCACAAATAGTTCATTCACCACTTCCACCAGGTATGGGCATGGCAAAACGATGACCATCTATGAACCAGAAAATGAACCTCACCAGACATTGAATCTGTTGACCACCCAGTCTACAGAACTCTGAGAAATAAATTTCTGTTCTTTAAAAGCAACTCAGTTTACGGTGTTTTATTTTAGCAACTCAAATAAACTAACAGATATATTAATAAGATAATAATTTTGGAGAAAATATTTTTCTTCTATTTCCTGAATGTCATCTTGGACTGGAAAGTTTGAGTAACAGATCAAAAATAAATTTTCACATGTCTATTAGGGTTCAAATAATTTGAAGGATGTTTTTGCCTTCAGGACACATCTCATCCTACCCAAATTAGAAAATTTATACCAATCTTGCAGGGTTGTAATGAGAATGAACTTTGATAATTACAAAAGCACTTTTTGCTGTGCTTGGTACATAATACATGCTCAAAAATGATAGTAGTTTATTGGTTCTCCACACCTACATATTTTAATCTCTCCCAAACCATGAAATTTAATACACCCATTGGGAAATATTATAAGATCTCTAAGAACTTAGAAATATCTAAGATTTAAGCCATAAGTTATGGCAACATAGATCAAATTAGAGCTATTCCAAGCCAGCCTAAAGATATAAACTGATTCTCAAGACAGAATAAGTCCTGATTTATGGTATTAGCTTTGTAAAATTAAAAGGATATAAACAAGACAAGGCTGTCTGCTCTCACTTTTATTCAATATCATTCTTGAGACCCTAGCAGGGGCAATAAGGCAAGAGAAAGAAATCAAAGGGATATTAATAGGAAGAGAGGAAGTCAAACTCTCCCTTTTTGCCGATGATATGATCCTGTATCTGGAAGATCCAAAAAACTCCACCAGTAAACTGCTTGAATTTATAAACAGATTTAGCAAAGTGGCCGGCTACAAGATCAACACCCATAAATCAATAACTTTCCTATACACTACCAATAAAAGGGCAGAGGAAGAAATTAAGAACAGTCCCATTCATAATATCCTCGAAAAAAATAAAATACTTGGGAATTAACCTAACAAGGGAAGTCAAAGATCCCTACAACAAAAATTATCAGACATTGAAGAATGAAATCCAAGATGACCTAAAAAGATGGAAAGATGTTCCATGCTCTTAGTTAGGCAGAATCAATATAATAAAAATAGCCATTCTACCAAAAGCACTATATAGATTCAATGCAATCCCCATTAAGATACCAATATCATTCTTTACAGATATAGAAAAGGCAATTCTCAAATTCATTTGGAACATGAAGAAACCCAGAGTAGTCAAAACACTACTAAGCAAGAAAGAAGAAACAGGTAGTTTTGCTATTCCAGCCCTAAAAGTATACTATAAAGCTGCAGTAATAAAGACAGCATGGTACTAGTATCAAGATAGGAATGAAGACCAATGGAATATAATAGAAGACCCTGAAACAAACCCACAAATCTTTAAGCATCTGATTTTTGACAAAGGGGGACAAAATATTACATGGAGGAGAGACAGCCTATTCAACAAATAGTGCCGGACAAACTGGTCAGCCACTTGCAGAAAGTTGAAATTAGACCCTTATCTTTCACCTTGCACAAAAATCAAATCAAAATGGATCAAGGAGCTTGGAATTAAACCAGCTACCTTGCAACCAATTCAGAAAGTTGAAATTAGACCCTTATCTTTCACCTTGCACAAAAATCAAATCAAAATGGATCAAGGAGCTTGGAATTAAACCAGCTACCTTGCAACCAACGGTAGAAAAATTAGACCCAACACTTCATCATTTGGGAGTAGGCAAAGACTTTCTCAACATGTCTCCTAAAGTGAAGGAAGTAAAGTCAAAAAATCAGTGATTGAGATGTCATAAGGGAAAAAAGCTTTTGCACTGCCAAGGAAATAATCAAATTAGTCAAGAGGTTTCCTATAGAATTGGAGAGAATCATGGACTGTGATTCTTCCGACAGGGGTTTCATATCTAGAATCTACAAAATCCTCAAAAATATCAACTTCAAAAATGCAAACAACCCAATCAATAAATGGGCCAAAGAACTAAATAGAAACTTCTAACAGAGGACATTGATCAGGCCAATGAATTTATGAGAAAGTGCTCTAAATCACTAGTAATCAGAGAAATACAAATGAAAACTACATTAGATATCACCTCAAGCCAGGCAGATTGGCAAAAGTGAAGAAAATAAACAATAATTAGTAGATGTTGGAGGGGTTGTGGAGAGATAGGTACACTAGCACACTTTTGGTGGAACTGCAAACTGGTACAGCCCCTCTGGAAAGTAGTGTGGAGAATCCTCAATAAACTAGGGATGAGACCACCATACGACCCTGCTATTCCTCTTCTGGATATTTTTCAGGGGATTTAGAATCAGCACACTACAGTGACACAGCGAAACTGATATTCATAGCAGCTCAATTTACAATAGTTAAATTATGGAAACAACCCAGATGCCCCTCACTGGATGAATGGATCCAAAAAGTGTGGTACAAATATACCATGGAGTTTTACTCAGAAATTAGAAATAATGATGTTGCATCCTTTGAAGGTAAATAGATGGCTATGGGAGAAATTGTGCTGAGTAAAACCAGCATAACCCAGAGAACCAAGGGTTGAATGTCTTCACTCATCTGTTTCTGTGGAGGCTGGAGCTAGACCCTGGCTATTGAGAAAAGAGGTCAATTCTTACATTTAAATTTGGAAAAGTTGTAAAATGACATACAACCTAAGGCATTTGTAGAGATGTTTTGGGAAGGAGGGAGGGGGAGGGATAAGGGTGGATAATTAGGGGGGTCTTGGTGGGTAAATCTAATACTCAGAACTTATATATATATATTATATTTTTCATTAGAAGCATGTTTGATGTTCAACAAATAAATTTCTTAATTTAAAAAAAGATATAAACAGACATGGAACAGCTGGTGGATTTATCATAACTGCTTAGATGTGAGTTACAGAAGCCAAACTCAAATAATAATAATATTAAGAATGCATTGACTCACTGCCATAATTTAAATATGTCTTAAATGCCAATATTGCCAATGTTGATAGTACTGAATGATGGTGACTTTAAGAGGCTATTAGGTCATGAACATCCTTCCTCATTAGTTGTATTAAGACCCTTATAAAAGAGGCTTTACACACCATTGGAGTGGCTTGCTCTTTTGTCCTTCCAACTTTTGTCACATGAGCACGAAGGCCATCACCAGACATCAAGTGTTTCTGATGTGATCTTGGAGACTCAGCTTCCAGACAAGTGAGAAATAAACTTCCGTCCTTTATAAGTTGCCCAACCTGCAGATTCTGTTATAGCAACACAAGACAGATCAAGACACTCATGCATCAAACTTTGGAGGAGATTATTTCACGGAATAAAACAACCAAGTGTTCAAACTGTATTAGCAGAAATATTACTATTTCTCAATGTCTCTATTTCTCCATGTCTCTATTTCTCTTTTTTCTTTGTTAATTTCCTTCTTGGGAAAAACCCTCATTTGAGGTGGTTGATGACTACTATAAGTGCACATAGCCTTAACAAGCATCGATATTATTCATGTGCTTACAGAGTGTTTGATTAATTAACACAAAATTCCACATATTTTTTAAATGAAGAGGGGACAATGAGAGAGAGAGAAAAAGAGGGAAGCATTTTTTATTTAGTTTTTCATGTAACCTTCATTCCTCAGACACTTCGTTGTGTCCGTGGTGCTGGGGTTTGAACTCGCATACTCACACATGCCAGGCAAGTGCTGTAACCATGGAGCCACTACTTCAGTCCCTCCACATATTTTTTTTGAACCAGAGAACACACTTCACAGCAAAGCAAGCAATGCTTTGGATTCACAATAATGAAATGCTACAATTCTTGCACACAGCATGCCAACTAGCAGCAGCTGGCCAGATAATTGGTGCATGGCCTTTTGAAGGTATGTCTGGGATACTGCCTTGGGATGGTATCCTTCACCCTCCAGGGAACTTTATATATATCACACTGATGACTATTATGGGTACTGGTATCTTGTCCCTGTAGTAGAATTCATGGATCTGTAAACCAAGAAGTGGGAATTTCCAAGCACACATTAGGGAATTTGTGCTTCCTGTCCTAAAATATTAACATCCATTTATCTAAAGAATCTGTTTCCCAAGGAGTACTTGTTCTTTTCATTTCACACCTTCAAGCTCTATGGGTCTAAAAGGTCTGATTTTGTAAGTAATTCTTCAACCAAAGAACATAGTGAAGGTTCAATTAAACTTTAAGCTATGTTTTCTTCACAGTCACCTCAAGCTCTTCATGCCAAGAGAACAGCAGACAAGGAAAGGAGTCACTATTTCAGGAAAGCTGAATACAATCATCAGGAGGAGTTAGAAGAGTTATTATGCAATGGACAAAGAACAAGATACATTTGGTACCCAGGTGACCATAGAGGTTTTTCTTATAAATGGGAATGAAAAGTAGTTATGATCTAATATGTGCATAAAGACTACAGAATACCCTAGATTTGCAGGAACCTAGAATGTGTTTTAGAGGAAAGACTTGAGTATGTCAGTTCTGTCATTGAGACCAGCTGCAGTTACAAGGACTACAAGTAATCTGTTGTGGTTTGGAATGTCCCTGCAGGGCTTGTGTATTAAGATTTGGTCCCCAGAGCATTATTGTTCAGAAGTGGGACTTTTAGGAAGTGATTGTATCATGAAGGCACTAACCTAATTGATGGATTAATATACTGATGAATTTGGAGCTGATTGGACTTTTGGGAGGTAGTGGAAACTGTAAGAGATGGGGCTTAGTTGAAGGGAGGGGGTCATTATGGGCTTGCTCTTGGGGACTATATCTTCTTCCTGTCCCCTCTCCTTCCTTGCTCTTGTGCACGCTCTCTCTCTCTCTCTCTCTCTCTATCCCTTTCCTTTCTCTCCCTCCCCTTCCTAGCTAGCATGAGGCAGGCATCTTTCCTCTGCCATGCCATCCATTCTGCCATGATGTTCTGACTCATCTCAGGCCCGAAGCAATGCAGTCAGCCAACCATGGACTGAAACCTCAGAAACCACAAGCCAAAATAGTATTTCTTCTTTTTCAGTTGTTTTTCTCAGGTGTTTTGTCACAGTGATGAAAATCTAACATCATCCCACTTATCCTCTCAAATGTTTCTCAAGTAAAAGAGATTTTCCATAATCCTCAAAGCACTAACCCAGATGAGAAAAACTGTCACTGTGAAGCAAGCGTGTGTTAACTTTTTATCTCTGTGAACAAAATACCTGACAAGAGCAACTTAGAGGCAGAAAGAGTTATTTTGGTTCCCAGTTTCAGAGGTCTTAGTCTATAGCCTGTCAAGTCCATTGCAGAAATATCATGTTGGAGGGAAGTTGTACAGTTCACAGCAGTTGGGAAGCAGAGGGAGAGACAGAGACAGAGGATACATAGCCTCATTACATACCATGGATTGTGATAATTTCTGTTTAATTTGCATAGTTTTAAACTGATTGCTACCCACTATATAGATTTTATACAAAATGGTTATGAATAGTTGGAAAATCATTGTCCAATGCCAAGATTCTTCATATGTATTACTAATTTAGCACCATAGCAACTCCCCAAAAGTCTTACTATTATTATTATCATCTTATTTCGCCTTATGAGATTCATGTTTTAACAACTATCCTAAGATTCCACAGCTCATAAATTACAAAACTGACATTTAATCAGATAAAACTATTAAACTGCTTTACATATTTTAAACTTCTTGGTTGGTATATGAAATCCTTTAAAAAAGATGAGAAACCAGGAAAGTGGGATGAAAAAATAAGGAAGGACATCTCCATCCATTTTATTTCTTGCTTCTTATGCCAGATTCATTGTCAGTTCTAGGAAATGGGTTAGGGCTAGAAGCTTTCCCTTAACCCAGTGCAGATGTTGATAACTGAAGGGAAGTTGTGACCATCTTGCATCTTATGATAATTTGTGGAATTCAGCACACAGCTCAGGAAAACCTGTCTTCTTATCTAGCTAATGTGTTTTCTAATCTCTGCACAGCAGGACATAGATGTAAGGATAGTGTGTTTTTTTTTAATCATTCTAGTTTTAAGCAGTATTTCTTTTGCTCCTTGAGAAGTAAAAGAACTGTCAAGTCAATCAATACAACTATTGATTCTTTTCTAGAAATCAATAAAATGAGAACATTTGTCCTAATGTAACTTAAGCATTTTATTCACTCTGAAGTCTTACAAATTCAAGTGTATTCTGATATAATCTCTGGACATGCACAAGTTGTGTTTGTTAGCATTTATGGGAAAGATGAATTTAAGACCCATAGTTTTCTTAATCTGTTCCCATCTTCTTCAGCGACATACTTCTCACAACTAACACATTCATGCAAATCTGCCTACAAAGAATCTTCCTGACCATGGAATTTTTTTCACTATCATTTCTAAAATGTTCATTTTCCAATGAAAATATTTACTATGATGGTTAACAAAAGCTATGAATTTATGTCTTCACCAGTGGAACTGTGAGGCAGAAACTGATTTACATGGTATTATATAAGGAAGAAGAAAAAGAAATTTTAGACAAGGTTTTTACAAAATGACCTATAGATGTAATATTATTCCCATTTAAGTCCCAACAAAAGTCATACAAAATTGACAGGACTTTTTTAGAATAATTAAAATTACAAAGGGCAAGAAGAGTCAAATCAGTACTAAAGAATAAATGTCTCTGTGTGGACACTTGCCCTATAACAGTGGTTGTTGAACACTGGCATGTTTCAGAATCAACTGAAGAGCTAATATGAACACAAAGGCCTGTTTCTTGAAGTAGGTAGACTCTGATTTTATATTTTCACCAAGACCCCATGGAATTTGATGAAACCCATCAAAATTTGAGGATCACTGCCCAAGACTTCTACAGCTATCAAAATTTAGGGTGTCACTGGCAAAAAAGACCGAGAGAGAAGGAAAAAGAGAAAAATTAGTGGAACTGTAGGTAAAAACAGGAAGCCTAGAAATGCACTCACCTAAATACCTTCCTCATATATAAAGATGGTGAATTGCAAATCAGTGAGAAAGAAGGACTGCTCAAAATTATTGCCACAACAATAACTATTTTACAGTGAAATTGGAGTCCAAATATAGAAGAAAGTAAATGAAGTTAATGACAAATATGAAAAAATGAAACTTTAGAACTTTTAAAAGAAAATAACCAATGACTTGTAAGAAGCAAATAAAAATTCTTAAAGATGTACAAAGCACAAATTAAAAATAAAATATTGACACATTTTTATCTTAAAACTAAAAGTATCTTTCAACCAAACACATTACACAAATGAAAAAAAATAGCCACAAAATGGAAATAGATGCTTATAATATCTAGGATTAGTATTTTGAATGCAAATCACTAGGATGAATACAATCCAATGAAAAATAAGCAAAACGTCTATAGGTACATTTCATGCACAGAGGTCCGTGAATGAATAATAAATACGAAAAAATGCTGAACTTTGTAAATAATCATGAAATTAAAATTAAATCCACTTTTCAAAATAATTCACATGTGCTAGATTTATTCAATTTATAAACTCAAATGATATGAAATATTGCAAAAGATATAAAGTCACAGGATTTCTTATCACTGTAGGCAGAAGTATAAATAGATAAAATATTTTGGAAAATCTTTTTGCATTTCTACTAAATTTTTAAGACGTGCACTCCTTTTGACTACTGTTAAATGTATGTTCTAGAAAATTTCTTATAGCAGAGATTCTCAGAGGACAGAACATGACAACAGAAAAATATTCTCCAGCAAACTATCCACATAAGAAAATGCTACTCAAGTTCTAACGAGATCATAGCAACTTGTAACTTGACAATGAGAGAACGTGCATGGGAGGACACAGAGAGAACAGTTTTACAAAACACTGTCCAGCCAGCATGGCATGAAGAAGACACTTTCTGCTTGGGAAAAATAGAGGAAAGAAGCGTGAGGCTTTACACTGTACCCTCAAAACAGACCCACTACAGTGAATCTCAGTACAGGGCAGAACCCCACAGCTCCTGATCCAGGATAATATTCACACACCAAGCCTCCACGTCTGCCCTAGGTCCAGACATGCAGCCCCTGGGAGGAGGACTCGACTTCCCTCCAACATCTTCACTGGCTGGCTGCAGCATCTGTGGCTTCCAGACAAGTCTATCAGGCAGGCAAGCCTCAGAAACTGAGTTTCAAGTGTGCCCCAGTGCTATACCAGCCTTCCTGGACAAAGAGTTCCAGCCAGGTGCAGTGCCATCCTCAGAGGTCATGCTGCACCAGCTACAGCAGTCCCGGGTTTACAGAGCCCCCACCTTCCTCCCAGCACTGCTTGAAAGACATCCCCAGAAAAAGTGAAACTATGAAGATGGGAATGAGTACCCACTTCTTCAATGTGCAGAAATCAATTCATGACCACAACGATCGAGAACCATCAGGGAGACCTGACGTCATCAACCGGACCATGGTGCAAGTGTGTGATGCCAAAGAGATAAGACAAAGAAACTGCTTGAAGAATCCAAAATATTTTTTAAGGAAGTTCAGTGAAATTTAAGAAATTCAAAAATGTATCACAAATTTAAAAGAGAAATTGAAATGTTTAAAAATCAAACAGAAAGCTAGGCATGGTGGTGCACACCTGTAAATGCCAGCTCCTCAGGAGGAGCTTAGGAATAAAGCACTCCTGGGTTAAATCCCCAGTACCCCCCTCCCCCAAAAAAACAAAAAAACCCACAAATACTGGAGCTGAAAAAATGAACTAAATTAAAAATGCAACAGAGAGTATCAACAGAAAAATCAATCACGCAGAATAAAAATAGCTGAATACAAAGACAGATTATTTGACAATACAATCAGAGGAGAAAAAAGTGAAAAGCAGTGACGAAAGCTTACGGGATTTATGGTATGGCATCAAAAGAGCAAACTTAAGAATTCTTGGTATTCAAAAGGGAGTAAAGAAAGATGGGGGGAGAAAGGGAGAAAGATTATTTAAATAAATAACAAAAAACTTTGTAATCCTAAAGAAAGATGAAATACCCCAATGTAGGAAGGTCAAGCGTCAACAATTAATTTCAATCAAAATAAGACCACACCAAAGCATTATAATAAAATCATTAAAGATTAAAGGAAAAAGACCCTGAAAGCAGCAAAAGAATCAAAGCAAATACTATATGAGGTCATTTCAGTAAACCTAGCAGCAGGCTGCATAGCAGGTATCTTATAAGCTATAGAAAGTGGGGTGATATGTTCAGAGTGCAAAAGCACCAAGACTGCCAAAAAAAGTACTGTCTTCAGAAAAGCAGTCTTTCAGGAATGAGGAGGAGATGGACTTTCTCAGATAAACAAAAGCTGAGAGAATTTATCACCACCAGAACTATCTTACCAGAAACACAAAAGGCAGTTCTTCAACTAAAAGGATGCTACCAAAAACAACTTAAAGTCTGAGATTTATTTGCAACATTAAGTGCACGGCTGCAGAATACTCTAATACTATGATGGTAACCAAAAAGGAGCTATTACAATGGCTACTGTGGAAATACAAAGATCTTAAGATGGACGATCATATGCCAACAAATTGGATAAACTAGACAAAATGAATAAATTCCTGGACATGTACAGCCTACCAAGATGGAATAGTAAAGAAATAAGAAAAGCTGAATAGAACAATAATGAATAAGGAAATAGAATGAATAATAAAGTCTCCAATCAAAGAAAATCCAAGGACCTAATGGCCTCATGTCTGTTTCTCACTAAATAATTAAATTAAAAATATTACCAATGTTTTTCAACCTTTTCCCAAAGAATGAAGAGAACAAAATACTTTCAAATTCATTTTCTGAAGACAGCATAACCTTAATATTATAACTAGACAAGAACACAATAAAAAAGAATACCGTAGGCCAATATCCCAGATGCAAAAAATCCTCAACAAAATATAGCAAAATAATTCAACAGCACATTAAAAAGATTATCCACCATAATCAAGAGGGATCCATACCAGAAACCACTGATTGACTTTAATTGTTGCATTTTTAAGGTTTAAAAAGAAAAAGTTTGAGTGCATATAAGGATGAAGATGATTCCCTCACCATTCAAAATAAGCAAACGTCAACATAAACACTAGCATTTCAAATAAAATTGACATCCAAAAGCTGGAAACATACTGTATTACTTTTTGTATTTTGCAACTTACACGCTGTCATACTTCACCGTTTTTAAACATGTAGTTTTTACATCATATTTTCAAAAAATATACACATGGTTAATATAATTCTGTTATTCTCTTTAATGTCACCATAGAAAGAACACTTCCTTCTCCTTTTGTGGCATTTAGGTGACTCAGATTTGGAGCTGTTAAAATCTGCTCTGACATGAACATTCTTGAACCTGTCTCCCAGGGACCATGTGCAATACTTTCTCAACAATGTTTATGTAAATATAGAATTATAAGTCTTGAATGTTTGGTATTTTAATTTTACTAAATATTTCCATTATTTGAGAATAATCATGCTTTCATGTGTTTTTACTGGTTGTGCTGAAGTTTTATTGCTAGTTGTCTATTTTTCTGTTTGTGTGATGCTATGTTACTGAATTGTAGAAACTCTTCCTAAAAAATTTTGTAACTAAGCAAGAAGGCAAGCTGAGAATTTCCTTTTAAGAATTACTGAGGTATAACTGACAAAACTATATATATCCAAGATTATATTTGTATATATTGTGAAATTATTACCACGATCAAGCTAATTAACATATCAAAAACCTCATATGTAGAGGGTGTAAGGATATTTAATATTCTCTCTTAGCAAACTTCAATTGTGCAACACCTTATTATTAATTATAGTCTCCACACTGTACATTGAGTCTTCAGAGCATATCAATGTTATAACTGCATCTTTATGCCCTTGAATCAACATCTCCCCATCTTCTCAGCTCCCAAACTCTGGTAATTCCCATTCCACTTTCTGCTTCTGTGTGTTCAACTTTTTTACATTTTGAATATAAGTGAAGTCATGCCAGAATTATTCATAACAAACAGGGTATGGAAACTTCCTGTTGGTGGATGAATAAATAAAGAAATTCTGGAGTGTGTGGAGCAGGGGTGGAGAATGAAATATTACTCACCTTCAAGAAAGGAGATCCTGCCATTTCCAACAACATGGAATAAACTGAATGATATCACACTAAGTGAAATAAGCTACTGAGAAATTTTAAACAATTGGTAGTCATTAATCATAACATGATTTTTTTTTTAAATAGAGAGGGACAGTGAGAGAGAGAAGCAATTTTATTTAGTTTTTGATGTGGACCTCAGTGCTCCAAGACTTTTTTGTATACATGGTGCTGGGGTTTGAACTC